>CAUYLG010018846.1:0-10307 GCA_963573385.1 Cacajao melanocephalus
GGGGCAGATGGGACGTGGGCCATCCGGGGAGGCGCGGGGGGCGATGGGACGTGAGCGGTCTGGGGAAGCGCCGGGCCATGGAAGTGGGCGGTCAGGGCAAGCGCGGGGGGCCTATGGGACGCGGATAGGCCGGGGCGCTGGGGCTTCCGGAAAGCGGGATCTGGGACTCTGCTCCGCCGCCTCTTCAGGCCAGGCAGCCCTGACGCTCCGGATCCTGTGGTGACTCCTGTGCCGGTTGGAAGAGACTCACCTCGTCCTGACAAGGGATAAAGGCTTTGTGACCAGAAAGGTGAGCAGAGTCCCTGGAGGATGAGGGGGGAACGGGCAGCAGCCACCAGGCGATGGTCGTTCTTCTGCCAGACCTTGACATGGCTGGGGAGAAACAGGAGAACCTTCCACGTTTGTCCCATTGGACGTGCCCGCCACCCTTTACCGGCCATTTCTAGGAGGCCTGTGCGTAACACATGAAAAAGCCGCTCGCGGCCTCCCCCCGACCTTTTAAAAGTCAACATTTGCTGCATCTGTCCCGTCTAGATGTAAGGAGGTTCCGAGGTATGATTGAGTCCGAAAATGACACGTCTTGTCAGTTGCTGCTTTTACAAAAATCACAGCAAAGGCGTGTCTCATGGAAATGACGCTGGACGTGGGCGCGGAGCCAGAGGCCCAGGGAGCCTGGCGGGGGAGCGGGAGCGGGTGCCTGTGGCTCGGGCGGCGCTCAGCTTGGGACTGGCGGAGAAGCTGCCGCCGCTGGGGCAGGTTCGCGCTGCTCTGGCTGCTGGGTGCGGACATGGGCCGCGTGGGGGCGCCTGCTGGGGGTGAGGTGGTGCCATCCTGATGTGCATTGCCCCCAGAAGCGGAGCTGGGCCTGCACAGATGCAGTTCTCGGTGCCGGCGTGGGCGCAGCAGGGGGCGGCGCTGCTGGGGCTTCTGCACCTCGGCTGGGTCGCCTGGATGTGAGGACATCGCGTTGGCCAGTGCCTCCAGGGAAGGACGTGGAGCCGACGCTGCTGAGCCGAGGGCTGCAGCTGGTGCCTGACGCTTAAGGGAAGTCCCTTCCGCCACCGTCCACAGGTCCAAGCTTGGAGCAGCTGCTGCCGGTGGAGGTGCCAGTGGCGTCGGGAGCTCCTGTGTCAGCGTTTCGTGCTGGACTCAGCATGTCTTCTGAAAACTCGGGATTTTGTCACTGAATTGGTGACAAGATGTGAGGAGGTTTTTTGAACGTTGCCTTCGCTGGCCATGTGTGGGGGCTCACACCTGGAATCCCAGCACTTTGGGCAATTAAATATCTAGTCCCAGGAATACTTTTATCCTTCCCTCCCTGGAATCCAGAAACAGAGATGGGAAGAGTCCTGCTGAGCTGCGCACACGTGTCCACAGTGAGAAAGACATGGAAAGAAGGCCTCTCCATTGCAAAAAAAAAAAAAAAAAAAAAAGGCAGCTCATCCCCTGTCCCTGCATGTCCTGGTAAAAATCCACCCCACACTTTGCCCTTCCTCAATGTCCACACCATGGGGTCAGGGCTGATTTGGGCTTCCCTTCTCATCAATATTCAGATTCCCTGTGGTTTAGGCTAAGTTGTGGCTGCTCCACATGAAGCTGTTCTCTGTCTGTTCCCTCTGTTTGCAGAAGTTCTGTGTGAAGTTCTCTGGTGAAGTCAGGGGAAGAAATGCTACAGCCCAGGGGTTCTCAGATTTTTCTACAAAGCCTCTGGATTCATGTTCATGGAAAAAGCTTTCTCCAGCAGGCTTCATGACAGGGGTTGGTGTGGGTGGTAACACAAGTCATTCAAGTGGAAGTTCTCCCTGCTGCCCTCCTTAAGTACAAAGGAGATCAACATTCCCCTAGGACACTCTTTCCAGAAGATTCTCCCTTAAGATGACCAACCTGAGAGCCAAGGACAAGGATGTGTATTACTGTCAGTGACACTGTTAGAGACAACTGTGTGAGCTCAGGCACAAATCTCCATGCAGGGATGCAGGAGGGGATTGCATTGTAAATGCTGTTCAGAACCACCGGGGTGTGCTCAGGACACCAGGGGGAGCTCAGGACAGCAGGGGGCGCTCACCACACCAGGGGGCATTCATCACACCAGGGGGCGCTCAAGACATCCTGGAGGCACTTAGAACCACCAGGGGGCACTGAGGACACCATGGGAGCTCATAACACCAGGGGACACTCAGGACACGAGTGGGCACTCAGGACAGGAAGAGGCACTCAGGACAATGAGTGGAGAGAATCACCAGGAGGCATTCACAACAACCAGGTGACACCCAGGACACCAGGGGAAGCTCAGGATACTTTGGGACAGAGACAATGGGTGTGCTCAGGAAAACTTGGGACACTCAGGACAGCAGGGGGTGCTCAGAATACAAGGGGTGCTCTGATCACCAGTGGGGCTGAGGACACCAGGGGGTGCTCAGGACACCACAGGGTGCTCCAAATATAAGGGCTGTTGGATCATCAAGGTTGCTTAGGACACCAGGGGGCGCTCAGAATACAAGGGGTGCTTAAATCATCAGGGTGCACTCAGGTAACCAGGAGGCACTTGGGACACCAGGGGGTGCTCAGGATACCAGGGGGCACTCAGAACCACCAGGGGGTGCTCAGGACACCAAAGGTCTCAGAACCACCAGGGAGCAGTCAGGACACCAAGGGTCAGTCAGAACCACCAGGGAATGCACAGGACAGCATGGCTCAGGACACCAGGGCTCCCTTAGGATGCTGCCACACAGTTTAAGGACATGTTTAATCTATTTTGTTTGGCTCCTGATGATCTGCTCCTGTGCCTCAGACTATTTTGCCACCTTCCCTTCTTCTGTCAAAGCGTTTTATTTACCTCAGTCTTTATGCAAGGAACCAGCAAGTGCCTTTCCTTTATCTCTTCTATGTCTGGGGTTCACTTCTGTTGGTCACTGCAATCAATCATGTTTACAAAGGTAACAGTTGTTTTTTAGAATATACTTATTTAACTTCAGTCTCTCTTCCTCCCTGTTTTCCAGGGTCCTGCAGACATCACTCCCACCCTATCCCCCTTTGTTTTCATCTGTATTTGTTGACCCCAACAGTGCCCAGAGAACAGTTTTGGTGGATTTGCCTCCTGGAAATAGTGGAGGAGTATTCAAGAATTCAGCTGTGGCTCCTGTTCTTCCCCAGTAAACATATAAGGACAGCAATGGGGAAATTGTTAATTTTCCACAGTTCTGTAGAAAAAGCATGCAAGCACTAAGAGCTTCATACTCTAACACCATTAGCACATAAATACTCAAGCAACTTATTAAATATTTCCAGGTTAGTCTTTTTCTATCAGAAATGCCATCCAGTGGCAACAACCCCATGTGCAATAACATGTGGGTCGTGATTCTCCCTGCAGGCCCCTGTCAACTCAGACTGCAGTTTTTTCATTTGCCCTGTCACGTTAATTCTGATATGTAGATGTTTTACTTTCTTTCTTAGTAGTTTTTCAAGTATATTGTCAATAAGGTAGAATATGGTTGTATTTTTCTCACTTTTTTACTTTTCCTTACTGAGTAGTTGCATCCTATATAAAAGTTAGCTGCTGAGAGAACAAATCAAATATTAATTATAGGTGAATGGTTGAACAGTTTCAGATATATTCATGTAGTGAAATACAACTAGGCTTTACAGTCAAGGCATGCCTGAGTCACAGAATAATATGACTATATTCTCAGAAAATGTGCCAATAAAAGAAGCTAAAGAATTCCAAGTATAATACATATCATACAATTCGTTTGTATAGATGATAGATAATGCAACTATTCTGAATTAATGTGGAGAAAATTTGAATTTGTTTGAGAGTAGGGTGGCAGGAGTAATGAAGTGATGAGAGAAAATTACAGAGAATTGAGAGACATTTTAAGTGGTTTACTGAATTTTTTGCAGGTTGCTTGATGTCCTACTTAAAAGATTGCACACCTAGTTCAACATATCCAAACAGTACAGTATAAATTTAAAATTATTATTTATTACTTAAATGAATCAGTAATAAACACAAGTGAATATATTAGCTCAGAGTGAGCAATAAAAAATAATGACACTTGAAACATTACCAGCTCCTCAAAATTCACACACATGAACTCTGATTATTTCTATATATTGTACATCAACACCAAATACAAAAAAATCACACACATTTTCATGAGAGGTGTAAACTTGCAAACCTCACAAGCATGTTTCACACAGCTCTGGAGTTGTCTCAGGGGACCACCATCCTCAGTGGTTACAGTCACAGGCACAGATAATGGGGCTACCTCTGTCCTGATGTGAGATCTTGGACGTTGGACACATAGCACAACTGCTCTGATCTGTATCTTTTTCTTCTGTAAAATATAACATTAAGATCTAATCAAATATACATTGAGCAAATAAGTAAATTTAAATAAGATAGTAATTTATAAGTGTTCATCAATGCACAATTACATAATATAAAATTACGTTTTCCTGAAGGAAAGTTTTCCTACTCATCTCACTTAGGACCTTCTCTGAGACCTGCCATCTCCTCAGGAATCCCATCTCAGAGCTTGCTATATAGAGACCATGCAGCTTGGGAGAGTACATGTAAAACCCAGTCCCAGCATTCCTATGAGTTTGTATTTGGTGTTTAGGAGTGAACAAAAATGACTCACCTTAGAGTTTGGGCTGAGCTGGGTTTTTTGTTGCTATTTTAAAAGGTGATTCTTGGAGACTTGAAGATATTTAGTGTGTATAGATACAAGTGAGAGAAAGAGAGGATATGTGTGTCCATTTCTGCTCACGTGTCTCTGTGTTTGCAGGTGTCCAGTGTGATGTGCAGCTGGTGGAATCTGCAGGAGGCTTGGTAAATCCTGAGGTGTACCTGAGACTCTCCTATGGTGCCTTTGAATTCAGTTTCAGTAGCTACTACATGCACTGGGTACACCAGGCTCCATGAAAGAAGCTGGAATTGGTCTCATGAATTAGCAGTGATGGATCTAGCACATACTTCACAGATGCTGTGAAGGGCTGATTCACCATCTCCAGAGACAATTTCAAGAACTCCCTTTATCTGCAAATAACAGTGTGAGAGCTGGGGATGCTGACATGTATTAGTGTGCAAGAGACAAAGTGAGAGGAGGTCAGTGTGAGCCCAGACACAAACCTCCCTGCAAGAACACATGTAGGAAATCCGCTGCAGAGGGCGCTCAGAATCCACTGATCAGAGTCAGCCCCAAAGACAGGTAAAGATGGAGGTTAAGGATATGTTTCCTTTCAGTGTTTGAAACTTCCTCTTCATCTGACAGTTTCCCCAGAAAACCTTCCTAATTTCAAAGTTCTGTGACTACCAATGTCATTTTAATTTTTTTAAATCAATGTAATTGATAGGGTTTGTCTCTGTGTCCCCAAGAAAATCACATCTTGACTTATATGCCCATAATTTCCATGTGTGGTGGGAGAGACCTGGTGAGATATGATTGAATTATGGGACAGGTCTTTTCCATGCTGTGCCTGTGATAGTGAATAAATCGAATTAGATTCTTTTTTATATATAAAAAATAATTTCTCTGCAAACGCTCTCTTGTCCGGTCTGCTGTCATGGGAGACATGGCTTTAACCTTCCACCATGATTGTGAAGCCTCCACAGTCAAGTGGAAATTAAGTCAATTAAATCTCTTTCTTTTGTAAATTTCTTTTTCTCAGGGATGTCTTTACCTGCAGCAGTAATACAGACTCCAGCCTGTGTTATGAGTGAGATTCCATCTCAAAAAATATGTGAAAAACATATAAATATATTGCTAAGTGTTTTTTTGTGGCACAATCACATAATAAGAAATTATATTTCCCTAAATTCTTTTATTGCCACTAAACTTCTCCAGGAGTGGGCCCTGCCCTCTCCTAAGTCATCCCACCTTCAAGCTTCTATGTAGTAGGAGACTTTCAAATAGCGCTCTCCCTCTACTGATGAAAACCACCCCGGTTCTGGGCCTGCATCTCTGGGAGAGGAGCACCAGCCCTGGGATTTCCAGGTGTTTCTACTTGGTAATCAGGACTGAACACAGGAGATTCAGTATGGGCTTTGAACTGAGCTAGATTTTTCTTCTTGCTATTTAAAATATTATTCATAGAGAATTAGAGATAGTCAGGGTAACTGAATATGAGTGAGAGGAACCGTTAATGCCTTTGGCTGTTTCTAATCAGGATGTCTATGTATAGGAGGTTCAGCTGGTGGAGTCTGGAGAAGGCCTAAAACAACCTGGAGCTTTCCTGAGAATCTTCTGTGCAGCCTCTGGATTCAACTTTAGTAGCTACTGAATAAGCTACTGAATGAGTAGCTGCTGAATTAGCTGGGTCCACCAGCCTTCAGAGAAGCTGCTGGAGTGGGCAGTGAACATAAAGTAAGATGGAAGTCAGATATACCATGCAAACTCTGTGAAGGACAGATTCTCCATCTCCCAAGACAATTCCAAAAACTCGCTATGTCTGTGAATGAACAGTCAGAGCAGGGAACATGAACTTGTGTATTACTTTACATGAGGTACCAAGTGAGGGAACATCAGCCAAAACACAAAATTTCTTGAAGCAAGAAGAAAGGAGGCTGGGGCTGCAGGGGGTACATGCACCCATAGAATTTAGGGGCATCCCTAGGATGGGTGTAGTTGAATGCCAAAGTCTGCTTTCCTTTAGGGTCTGTGGCTTCCTCTGCATCAGTTTCCCTTGGAGCCTCTCTATATTTATGTTTCTGTGCCTACCACTGGGTTCTCTGGATTAGATAAGGTTATTTAAAAAAATTGTTATTTGTACCAATGTCAGATGCAAATAATGGAGGCAGAAAAACACACAGGAGTCCAGCCAAGGCTGTAGACAATATCAGACCAGGATGCCAGTATTACAACCAGTGCTGGAGAAGAATGGAAGTTTGATGGATCTTCCTAGTTAACCTGTGTTCCAAGCTAAGTCCAGCGAGGCCATTGGTGCCTCCCTGATTATTGTTGCCCATCGGGAAACTCCCATCAGTCCCAGCAGCAACCATACCTTAATATCGCCCATGTGCACAGCCATTTTCTGGGAGGAGCTCCCATGATTGACACATTTGAACACAAACCAGGTGATAGACATCAGAGAACAGAAACTGGTGCCTGTGCAAACAATTTCTGAATCAGTGTTGTAAATATTTTGGAACACAGCCACTAGATCACATTTTAACTCTACTTGTATCTCTGTTAAAAATGTCAAAATGTATTTGATTTTGTGCATGTACCATTTTGGATTCCCACCAACCATGCATAATAGTTCTTTTCTCCAGATTCTTACTGCCATTTGGCACCAAGTATGGTGCATTGTAACCATTTTAATAGGTCAGTAATGGTATCTAACTTTTCTTTCAATGCACACATCCCTAATGAAAATTTTGTACTTAAAAATTTTTATATAGTTTTAATGAAGTGCCTGTTCTGATATTTGGTTCATTTTTTACTGCATTTTAAAATTAGGTGTAAGTATACTTCAGTAATCATTATAACAGTCATTTACTAAATTAAAATAAGTCATTTAACAAATATGTTACTTGAAAATATTTTCTCCAAGTCTGATCTTGTGTTTTTACTCCCTTATTAGTGTGTATTGCCGAAAAAAAATGTGTGTGTGTGTGTGTGTGTGTGTGCACACGTTTACAAATTTGGATAAATTAATATGTATAATGTTATTCATAGACCATGTTTTTGACATTATATCTAAAAACTCATTATAAAACAAACTAGCAGTGATTAATTTTTCCATATCTATAATCTCAGGCTAAAATCAATACATGAGTGCTTAAACCTCACCTAATTGATAAGAAAGAGTGCCATCAACCTAAGATATTTTGAATACTTCTGTAAGGGAGATGTGTCCTTTTTTTTGAGTTTTCTTTATTTAATTATCTATTAATAAGAGTATTGTTTTATGAATATTTAACTCTGAGCAAGATCCATGCTTCCTTATTTAAGTTATTGCTCAAATCACCACAGCTTTTTCAACACAAAGGCTGGGACTTCATTTAATTAGGATCCTGTGTTCTTACAGGGTATCATTTCCTTTCCTTTTTGAACAATTTACTAATTAGCAGTATTATAAGAAATTCTAAGCTCATTTTCTGTATTATCTTTTTCATATATAGAATCAGCCATTTTTTCTAGGGATTGCTGCCTTCTGGTCTTGAAGAATAGTATTAAAATAGAAAATTGTTAAGTTGGGTGTATGTGTGGTTAATGGGCTATAAGTCCTTCTAGGACCTCTCAACTAACTGGCCTAGAAAATGTGAATGTGAATATTAACCCATGTTTACAGTCACATCTAAACTATTTATATATCTAATCTTGTGAACTTACATTACATTCAAAATGAGAACATGCTTATATCTCCACCCAACAAAGATACCACATGAACATTTACAGCCTGACTGCCTTGCCTGTCAATCACCACCCACTGCAAAGTGAGGAACCCCATCCCACCATATGCCATTGTGTTACATTTCTGTACAGTTTCAGGAAACATGCATAGCAAAATTTCAGGAACCATGCATAGCAGTAGCAAAACTGTGAAGCTGTACCTCAGTTGGAAACATGTTTACCTACTAGAGTACAGTGCTTATGTGCAGTTAACTTATAGTTTAGACTTTCAGAATTCCCTCATTTCCAAAGTTATTTAGGTCAGAGCCTATTTTCCATTTTTTTCAATGAAGTATTTTTATCTAATTTGTTGCATGCATATTATGCCAAATATGCAAAACTTACTAGCACGTTCACCATAATCCAATACTACGTGGACATTTCTCACTCTTCTTCCTCACTGTCTGTAACCTCCTGCTTCAGCTGTGAGAACCCCCTCCCAACACACAACATCTATTCCCTTTTTTGTTTAATTCTGGGATTCCTGTAGCATGGAAACTCAATTGGTAAGATGTGCTCCTTTGTGGAACATCATCATCAACTAGAGAACAGTGCTGATGTGCAGTGTCTTTATTTTTAGTCTTATGGACTTTATTATTTCTAAAGCTATTTAACAGCTCTTTTTATTTGGTCAAGTTGTTTCATACATTTGGAAAGACATCAGATATTTTCTATATAGTCTTCATTTCATCTTTAGGTCCATAATCTCTTACTCACTTTTAATTTTTGTAAAGTAAGATCTAGCCTTCATGCTGTATAGTCTGTGGTTTAGACAAATTCATGAGATCACATATCTACCATTGCAATATTATACATAATAGTTTTGTCATCCTTTAAAGCCTTCTACTTTTTACCCATTCAAACTACCTTCTCCCCAGATTCCTGGCAAATACAAAATTCCTGGCAAATAGAAACTTTGTCTAATGTTTAGCCTTCTCCAGATTAGCAAATAAATAATGTATTATGTAGCTTTATCAGATTTAACAATATGCATTTTAGATTCATTCATATGTTTTCATAGTTTGACAGCTCTTCTTTAAAAATGGCTATATTATCCTATTATATGAATTTACTACAGATTGCTTATTAACCTACAGAATAATTTTTTGAATGTTTACAGTTTGGGGAAAATGTGAATGAAGTTATTGTAATTATTCATGTGCAGTTTTCCTTGTGGACATACTTTTAAATTCAGATAGATGAACACTTAAAAGCACGATTGCTGGATTACATAGTCAAAGTATGTTGGAATTTGATTAAAATTGCCTCCTAGCAGTTCTGTGAAGGGGGGGACACTCAGCTGACCCTGCCTCCTTGCTGGGAGGAAGCCCAGTGTTCAGGGTGGGGCCACCTTTGTGGATCCTGGCCCAGCTCTCGCTTAACCATTAGATACAGCAGCCTGCCCAGTGGATGCACATATAGGAATCAGATGCCCAGACGTGCATTGTCCAGGACCACAGAGCTGCTCAGGACTCAGGCAGGAAGGGGCATACTGAGAAGCAGGTGCTGGGATAGACGAGGAAGGAGCTTCTGGACAAATCCTAGATCCTCTTTTATAAGCAAATTATGATTTAATTTCCAAGAATAACATCTCACACACATACACACAAAGGTTTTTAATATTTGTTGTGTTTTCCATGATAATTTCTTACAGTCTTTTATATATATTTAATATATTTCTTTTATTTTAATTTCATTAAGGTTCCCCTCTCCTTCATGTGTGTGTTACATTTCCCTAGAACTATCACATATTTTATGTACTTAGCCATATAAAGCTCCTGGTTGCAGTTTTCTGTGCAGCCGGCAGGGGGAGCAGAAGGAAACGGGTCACACTCCTGACCCTCCCTCACAGCCACAGGCTCCAAAAGCAGAGGCCCCTGCTCTGCCCCTTCCCCGGGACAGCTTTCT
>CAUYLG010018847.1:0-32701 GCA_963573385.1 Cacajao melanocephalus
CTCAAAAAAAAATTTGACAACCTCAAATTATCCAAAAATAAATTTTTATAAAAAAAAAAAAACCTTAAAAAAAAAAAAAAAAAAAAAAAAAAAAAAAAAAAAAAAAAAAAAAAAAAAAGAGACATCACTCAAAGGAATAAACAACAGGAGTTAAGAATCACTGGGGGCCATTTTGGAAGTTGCCTACCACACCCAGAATAAAACATCTATCAAAATATCCATAAACTTTTTCTAAAAAAAGGTAAGAGTGTATTTTCCAGGCCTAAAAGTATCTAATAATTAATTACTGAATTGAAAAAGTATCTCATTTCTTTAGGTGCAGAATGTACCAGATTGGAAGCAGCCAAAAGGGTTAAATAAAACTGAAGCATGAAGAGGTGAAAAGCACCTGCCATGTATTATGTCTATATACAAGAAACTGTGTTGGCTGCCTCCATACATTTTGTTTCAGTTAACCTTCAAAAAATGTTGCATGAAATAGAGAAGCAGCCTATCTTAGTGGCAGGGCTGTTTCACAGAGCTGTGCAGGTGGTACCCTGAAGAACAACGAAACCATCTCTGACAGTGTGAGCAATACATCATGGATTGTCCTCATAGTGGCCCATGATCTTTTGGGTCTGGAATCAGTACTTCATTACTAATGCTGTGATCTTCACAAGTTGCTTAACATCTGTAAGACTTAATTTCCTCATTTCTAGAATAAGGAGATCATAACATTAACTCTCAGTACTGCTATGAAGATAAAATGAGATCATCATCATCATCATCGTCATCACTTATTCAATGCTTACTACAATCTTGGCACTCCAAGTGTTACAAGTATTTTAACTCTAACAGTAACTCCACAAGGAAGGTATTTTTATGATCTCATTTTTAACCAATGAGGAAAATATGATATGGAAAGTTAAAAAAATCTGTGTATGGTCACAGAGCTAGAAACTAGTCTGACTCCAAAGTCTGAGTTTTTAATCTCATTATACTATCTCTCATCATTGTGGAGTCAATACTGTAGTACAATATCTGACAATTAGTACATATTCAATATTAGCTCTTAGTCTTATCCCATTTTACTAATAGGAAAACAAAGACTTATAAGTGGTTAACAACTTATCTAAAAAGTAATCCTGACCTTAAATGAGAGACCCAAGATTCTAAACCACATATGTGGATCCAAAGCACATGGCATTCTTTGTTTTGCTTTGTTTTATTCAGAATAATTATGCCAATCATGACATGATCTTTGTCTAAAGGTAAACAACTCTACATGACTCACCCCTCAGGGCATTGCTACATCGTAGCACAATGCGAACACTGAAGTTTATAAGAATGATTCAAGACCATCAAGAAAAGGATAAGTTTTATATCATATAGTTTCTGTAAGAAGGACTAGAAGTGTATGATATATTTTAGCTTTCCAATAAATTTATTAAAATAAAATCAGTTCAATCATATAGTGGGTGAGCTTCAGCTACCTGAAAAATTGATTGATGTTGAACACCTTATTCCTGAGCAATGTCAGTGAAATGAAATGTGGCTATATAAAATAAGAGGGATAGTGAATGCAATAGCTTTGGATATTTAGCTACAAAATGAACCATAACAGTCTTAGTTCAGTTTCCGTATCAAACTGTAAACAGAGAATGTTCTGCAACCCATGAAAATAATCATATTAAAGGAATGCGATCCACAAAATGTATTCCATTTTTAAAAAGGCATATATACCCATCTACTAGCTATACCTTTTCCATATAGTTACATATGTCTGATGAAATTATTAATCATCCACTTTTCTTTATGCAGCTGTTATCAAATTATAGAAAATAGAGCTGTTAACGGAAGTGTTATTTTGTAAAGAAAACAAGCATTTTACCTGTGAAAATATATGAACCAGCAAAGGAATGTGATATTATAAATTCATTATTTTCAGCCTAAATTGGGCTCTCAACACTAGTTGAGGAAAAAAAACCCTTAAATAGTTCTGTAATCATTATGCTAGCCTCACCTTACAAAATACCTAAATTAACTTCTTTTAATTTTCCACCCATCTTTCTGGCTTTTCTGCTTTAAGCGATTTTTGGAGTTTGTCTTTCTTTTCTCTTTATTTATGTCCTGATGATAACATTTAGTTTCATATTGTTGAAAATGTTCAGGTGCCACTCTGATGGCATGCACACTTGAGTGCAGATGCTGCTGCCACTGCCCCAATGGAAAGCTTTGGCTGGCACCGCCCCTTCGGAATGTTTTTGTCAGCAGACCAGGAACACCTCAGCCCTTCCAGTGCAGCAGGTGCTTAACCTTGAGGGATCAAAGAACAAACCCTGGCACCAGTCCCCAAGGGTTAGAGCATGCAGCCCAGGAGTGCTGACGTGAGCCTTGAGCCCCGCAAAATCTATCATAAACAAAGCCAGTCAAGTGAAGTTAGCTTATATCACAGTCAAACCCTCAAGGGCACATCAAATAATATAAAAGCAAAAAACCCTATCCAAAGGACAGCAACTTCAAAGATTAAAGGAACATGAGGCTACACAGGTGAGAAAGAACCAGCACAAGAACTCTGGCAACACAAAAAGTCAGAGTATCTTCTTACTTCCAAATAATTGCATTAGTTCCTCTATGGCTCTTAACCAGGCAGAAACGGCTAAAATGACAGATAGAGAATTCAGAATCTGGATAGAAATGAAGATCATTGAGATTCAGGAGAAAGTCAAAACCCAATATAAGGAATCTAAATAAACTAATAAGATGATACAAGAGCTGAAACACAAAATAGCCATTTTAAGAAAGAACCAAACTGATCTGATTGAGATGAAAAAATTACTACAAGAATTTCATAATACAATCACAAACATTAATAGAAGAATAGACAAAACTGAGGAAAGAATCTGAAAGCTCAAACACTGGTTCTTCGAGTCAACTCAGTCAGACAAAAATGAAGAAAAAAGGGTAAAAAGAATCAACAAAACCGCTGAGATAGATGGAATTATGTAAAGAGACCAAATGTGTAACTTATTGGTGTCTCTGAAAGAGAGGAACGGAAGGAAAGCAACTTGGAAAACATATTTGAGGATATTATCCAAGAAAATTTCTCCAACTTTGCTAGAGAGTTTGACAAATTCAGGAAATGTAGAGAATCCCTGTAAGATAATATACTAGACAACTATCCCCAAGACATGTAGTCATCAGATTCTCCAAGGCCAATGTGAAAGAAAAAATAATAAAGGCTGCCAAAGAGAAAGGGCAGGTCACCTGCAAGGAAACCCCACCAGGCTAACAATGAACCTTTTAGCAGAAACCCTACAAGCAAGAGGAGATTGAGGGCCTATATTCAGCCTTCTTAAGGAAAAGAAATTCTTTTTTTGTTGTTGTTCTTTTCTCCTTTTTTAAAAAATAATTATACTGGATAGTAGCCCTTTGCTAGATAGGTAGATTGCAAAAATTTTTTCCCATTCTGTTGGTTGCCAGTTCACTCTATTGATAGTTTCTTTTGCTGTGAAGAAGCTCTTAAGTTTGATTAGATCCCATTTGTCTATTTTGGCTTTTGTTGCCATTGCTTTTGGTGTTTTAGTCATGAAGTCCTTGCCCATGCCTATATCCTGAATGGTATTGCCTGGGTTTTCATCTAGAGTTTTTATGGTGTTAGGCCTCATTTTAAAATCTTTAATCCATCTAGAATTAATTTTTGTGTAAGGTGTAAGGACGGGATCCAGTTTCAGCTTTCTGCATACAGCTAGCCAGTTTTCCCAACACCATTTATGAAACAGGGAATCCTTTCCCCATTGCTTGTTTTTGTCAAGTTTGTCAGAGATCAGATGGTTGTAGCTGTGTGGCATTCTTTCTGAGGCCTCTGTTCTGTTCCATTGGTCTATATCTCTGTTTTGGGTACCAGTACCATGTGTTTTAATTACTGTAGCCTTGTAATATAGTTTGAAGTCAGGTAGCATGATGCCTCCAGCTTGTTTTTTTTTGTTTGTTTTTTATTTTTTTACTTAGGATTGTCTTGGCTATGCAGGCTCTCTTTTGATTCCATATGAAGTTTAAGTAGTTTTTTTCCAACTCTGTGAAGAAAGTCATTGGTAGCTTGATAGAGATAGCACTGAATGTATAAATTACTTTGGGCAGTTTCTAACCAAGAATTTTGTATTCAGCCAAATTAGGCTTTATAAGCAAAAAAGAAATAACTTTCTTTTTAGACAAGCAAATGTTAAGAGAATATGTTACCACCAGACCAGCCTTACATGAGTTCCTTAAGGGAGTGCTAAACATGGGAATGAAAGACTGTTATTGGCCTTCACAAAAACACACTTAAGTACATAGACTGTTGACACTATAAAGCAACTATACAATCAAGCCTGCATAACAACTAGCTAACAACACGATGACAGGACCAAATCCACACATATCAATATTAGCCTTGAATATAAATGAGCTAAATACCCCAATTAAAAGGCACAGAGTGGCAAGCTGGATAAAGAAGCAAGACCCAACTGTATGCTATCTTCAAGAGACCCATCTCACATGCAATGACACCCATAGGCTCAAAGTAAAGAGATGGAGCCAATTTCAGACAAACAGACTTTAAACCAACAAAAATCAAGAAGGACAAAAAAGGCTATTACATAATGATAAAGGGTTTAATTCAACAAAAAGACTTAGTTATTCTAAATATATGTGCACCAAACACTGGAGCACCCAGATTCATTAAAAAAAGTTCTTAAATGCCTATGAAGAGACTTAGATAACCACACAATAAATGTGGGAGACTTCAAAACCTCACTGACAGAACTAGGTATATCATCATGACAGAAAACTTACAAAGATATTCAGGACCTGAATTCAACACTTGACCACATGGATCTAACAGATATCTGCAGAACACACCACCCAACAACAACAGAATATACTGTCTTCTCATTTGCACATGGCACATACTATAAAACTGATCATACAATCAGCCATTAAATAATTCTCAACCCATTAAAAAAATCCAAAATAATAACAATCACACTCTTGGACCACAGTGCAATAAATTGAGAAGTCAATACAAGAATATCTCTCAAAATTATACAATTACATTGAAATTAAACAGCCTCCTCCTGGATGACTTTTGGGTAAGCAGTTAAATGAAGGCAGAAATCAAGACATTATTTGAAACTAATGGAAACAAAGATACAACATATAAGAATCTCTGGGATGTACCAAGTATGTTGCCTCATGCCTGTAATCCCAGCACTTTGGGAGGCCAAGGTGGGCAGATCACTTGAGGCCAGGAGTTTGAGACCAGCCAGGGCAACATGGTAAAACTCTGTATCTACTAAAAATACAAAAATTAACTGGATGTGGTGGCACATGCCTGTAATCCCAGCTACTTGAGAGGTTGGGGCACAAGAATTACTTGAACTTCAGTGAGCTGAGATCACATCCTGCATTCCAGCCTGGGTGACACAGTGAGACTATCTAAAAGAAAAAAAAAAGGAAAGAAAAATCGCTGGGATACAGCTAAAACGGTGTTAATAGAAAAGTTAAGAGCAGTCTCAAACTAACAACTTAACACTGCACCTAGAGAAATGAGAAAAACAAGACAAACCAACCTCAAAGCTAGCTAGAAGGAAAGAAATAACCAGCATCAAGCTAAACTGAAAAAAGATTATCTAAATATCAGAAATGACAAAGGGAACATTACTATCAATTCCAAAGAAATAAAAATAACCCTCAGATACTGTCACGAACACCTCTTTGCACACAAACTAGAGAACTTGAAGAAATGAGTAAGTCCCTGGAAACATAAAACCTCCAAAGTTTGAACCAGGAGGAAACTGACAGCCCAAACAGACCAATAACAAGTTCTGAAATTGGATCAGTAATGAAAAGCCTACTGACCTAAAAAGCCCTGAACCAGACACATTCACAGCTGAATTATACCAGATGTATAAAGAAGAGCTGGTACAAATCCTACTGAAACTATTCCAAAAAATTGAGGAGGAAGGACATTTTCCTACCTCATTCTAAGAGACCAGAATCATTCTGATACCAAAACCTGGCAGCGACACAACAAAACAAAAAAAGAAAACTTGGGTCCAATATATTTGCTGAACATAAATATAAAAATCCTCAACAAAATACTAGCAAATCAAATCCAGCAGCGTATCAAATAGATAATCCACCTTGATCAAGTAGGCTTTATTCCTGGGATGCAAAATTGGTTTAATATATGCAAATCAAAAAATGTGATTCACCACATAAACAGAAACAAAAACCAAAATCACATGATTATCTCAATAGATGCAGAAAAGGCTTTTTATAAAATTCAACATCCCTTCATGTTAAAAACTTTCAGTAATCTAGGCATTGAAGGAATATTCCTCAAAATAATAAGAACCTTCTAGGACAAACCCACAGCCAGCATCATATTGAATGGGCAAAAGCTGGAAGCAGTTCCCTTAGAACCAGAAAAAACAAGGATGCCCACGCTCACCACTCCTATTCAACATAATACTGGAAGTCCTAGACAGAACAATCAGGCAAGAGAAAAAAATAAAATTATCCAATTAAGAAAAAAGGAAGTTAAATTATCTCTGTTCACCAATGACATGATTGTATACTTAGTAAACTTAAAGACCCTCCAAAAGACTGCTATTCTTGATAAACAACTGTGGTAAAATTTCAGCTTATAAAAATCAGCAGCATTCCTTTACATCAACAATATGCAAGCTGGGGCTCAAATCAAAAATGCAATCCCATTCACAATAGCCACAAACAATAAAGTACATAGGACTGCAGCTAACTAGTGAGGTGAAAGATTTCTACAATGAGAATTATAAAATACTGCTAAAAGAAATCAGAGATGACACACAAAAAAATGGAAAAACACTTCATGCTCATGGCTGAGTAGAATAAATACTGTTAAAATGGTCACACTGCCCTAAGCAATTTACAGATTTCATGCTATTTCTGTCAAACTACTAATGACATTTTACACAGTATTAAAAAGAACCATTCTAAAATTCATATGGAACCAAAAAAGATTCTGAATAACCAATGCATTCCTAAGGAAAAAGAATAAAGCCAGAGGTACCACACTACCTCACTTCAAACGACACTACGAGGCTACAGTAACCACGACAGCATGGTACTTGTACAAAAACAAATACAGACCAATGGAACAGGTTAGAGAACCAAGAAATAAAGCCACATACCTGCATCCATCTGATTTTCAAAAAAGTCAACAAAAGCAAGCGATGGAGAAAGGACTCCCTATTCAATAAGTGGTGCTGTGCTAACTGGCTAGCCATATGCAGATTATAGAAACTGGACCCCTTCCTTCATTATATGCAAAAATCGACTCAAGATTGATTAAATACTTAAATGTGAATTAGAAAACCATAAAAAGCCCTGGAAGAAAACATAGAAAATATCATTCTAGACATAGGCATTAACAAAGATTTCATGGCAAAAGCAATTGCAACAACAAAAAAAATGACAAATGACAACTAATTAAATGAAAGAGTTTCTGTACAGCAAAAGAAACTATCAAGAGTAAACAGATAACCTGCAGACTGGGACAAAATATTTGCAAACTATGCATTTAACAAACTTCTAATTCCAGAATTAACAAGCAAAAAATAAGCAACCACATTAAAAAAGAGGCAAAGGATGTAAACAGATACTTCCCAAAAGAATACATACACATGGCCAGCAAGCATATGAAAAAATGCTCAACATCGCTAATCATTGGAGAAATGCAAATAAAAACCACAATGAGGTACCATCTCATTTAGACCAGTCAGAATGGCTAATATTAAAAAGTCAAAAAATAACATATGCTGCAAGCTTGTGGAGAAAGGGAATGCTTACACACTGCTGGTGGGAATGCAAACTAGTTCAGCCACTGAAGAAAGCAGTTTGGAGATTTCTCAAAGAACCTAAAACAGAATTACCATTTGACCCAGTAATTCCTTACAGGATATATACCTGAAGGAATGTAAATTATTCTACCATAAAGACACATGCATGCGTATGTTCATTACAGCACTATTCACAGTAGCAAAGACATGGGTTCAACCTAAATGCCCAAAAATAATGGACTGGATAAAGAAAATGTAGTACCTAAAATCATAGAATATTATACATCCGTAAAAAAGAATGAGATCATGTCCTTTGCAGAAACATGGGTGGAGCCAGAGACCATTATCCTAAGCAAATTAATGTAGGAACGGAAGACAAAATTCTGCATGTTCTCACTTATAAGTGGGAGCTAAACATTGAGTACACAAAGACACTAAGAAGGGAACAATAGTCACTGGGGCCTACATGAGGGTGGAGAGCGGGAGGAGAGTGAGGATCGAAAAACTACCTGTTGAGTATTACGCTTAGTAGCTGGGTGATGAAATAATCTGTACACCAAATCCCTGTAACACACAATTTACCTATATAACAAACCCACACATGTACCTCCTGAACCTAAAATAGAAGCTGGAAGAAAAAATAAAATGAATAAATTTCCCATGTCTTCCCTAAAACAAACCCAGTTAAAAAAAAAAAAAGAGAAAATGTTAAGAAGGTAGTTTAATAAATTGGATTAAGCATGTGGCCATTGTAGTCAAAACTACTTTAGATACCTGTTCTATTATTTGCCAGCTAGGAAACTGGAGCAGTTTCCTTAAATTCTTTAAATTTTCACTTTCCTTCTAAGTAAAATGGGCCCAAAAGTAGTTGGTTTTCCAGACCCACCTCACAACATTGTCCAAAAGATTAAATTATATAACTCACAATGTAAAACTCTCAGTAAAGTACCAGTCAAGTAGTAAGAGATTGGTAGATGTTAACTGTTACTGTTATTAACATTAACATGATTTTTGTTAATATTATATTTTGCTAATATCATTATTTATCAGTGTTATTATTCTGAAGAGCTGAGAGCTTCCAAGTCTGTACCTTCAGTTCAGAGCCCTTTTTTGGGGTCCGAGCCTGCCTCTATCTTTCAAAACAATGCATCGGCTCAACTGTATTTCTGTGACTGTTAGCTTTGCTCATGACTTGGCCTAAACTCTGGAAAAAGCAATGCCATTAACTCTGCGTAATGGAATCCTGAATGGGCTCTTTAATATTCTAGGTTCTTTCAGTTATCAGAACAGTTCTGTTTCAATATTTAATCTTTACTCTTACACATTTTATGATTTTGGCCTCAAACTCTATTTAAAGCTCTCTTTTTTCTTCAAAAGATACCTAGAATGTTCGTGTCTTCAGCAGCTTGGAGTAGAGTTTCCCTCAGCCCCCTTTACCTTCTAGTGCTAGATCCTCTCTTAGGTTCAGGTGGAGAGGAAGGAGAGGGAACAGGCAAACTTCTTTCTGAACTGGGAATAGAAGCAGTTACTTGTTAATTGATAAGTCCCTACTTCACACTGGTTATTTCTGTCATGGAGCACAGGAGGGCCCTGGTCAGGTTTCCTGCTGATTCTCTGATACAGGAGATCTATCTCTGGCTTGGTATTGTCCTCCTGCTTCTCCTCCCCTTAGCTCCTTCCTTATTCCACAGTATCTTGCTGCTGGGGTCCCTCTTGGGAGAAGTTTCTGCAAGATATCTCTAACTCAGCTCCCTCTGAGGTGTCTGTTTGCTCCAGCTTTCAGAGTATAAGGTGAATCCCACTGTTTCCCTCTCCTTTGGCCCTTTCTTCTCTTTTCTCAGCTCATGGTGACCAAGGGACAGATTAGTGAGTCTGCTGGTTCCACAAGTGTACAACTAGAGAACAAAATGCTCTTCTTTTCTTGCAGAAATCCTACTATTACATAAGTGATCTTCATGAAGCTCCCCATTCCCCATGGAGTTTAGAAGGAGAAGCATTCCTGTAGCCTTCTGTTGATAAGGGAAGAAGAATCTTCCTGCTTGGACACTGGGCTTCTGAAAAGGCCATGTGCTCTCCTGTCTACAGTCTTCTTTCTTTCTTTCTTTGTTTTTTCTCTTTTTAATTGTTTTTTTCTTACTTCACAGTCTTGTATGTTTTGACTGTCACAAGGATGAGCATTTGGTGGGGTAGAAAAACGTTGAATTAGTATCTCTCATTAGTCCCTAAAAATACATATGTATCTGGCCCTGACTCCTGGTGACTCTCTAAGCTTAGGATGCATTTTTTTTGGTATGTTTTATGCATAATTTTGAGCTTACACAATGATTTTGAAAACAGGACAAAATCCCATGTGAACATTCTCTTTTACTCCATTAAATTGTCACTACCAGAGATACGGGAAGTTTGTTATCTCATTCTAACTTTATATCACCGATATCTAATAAAGCTGCTGCAAAATGATTGGTACTCAATAAATATTTGTTGAATGAATAAATGAATGAAAAGCCAAATGTAATATGTAGAAAAGTTGATCATAAATTCTTTGCTACATAATAGACAGAATATAATCTGGGAAATGTGCACTCTGAGAAATTGCTATCATCATCTTAATACAACATCTGAAGTTCTTAAATTGGTCCCCTTGATACCATTGTGTTTATTGTCCCCATTTTTATACTTTTATGCTTTGGTTTCATTTTCTACTTATTAGTTAAATAATTATGAGAACTGTGGGAATAAATTTAAAATATTACTGTTTTTCTATAGAGAGTTCTGTGGTAATGTAGTGATTATGAAATGATCTCAAATCTACTCAGAATTATTAAAATGTATAGTTCAATAAATATTTTTATTTTTGTTCATTCTTCCCCAAATTACATTAAAATGATCATTTTGCACTTAAGTGATTTTTGTCAGAGTTTTGTACTCATTTTGGAATACCAGATTCTTTTTGTAAGATTTAAAGTTTCTGAAAATTTTATTTTTAAGCAATGTATTCTGGGAAAACTTAAATCTAAATTCAATTGTTCAGGTAAATATGAATAAAATTTAATAAAATGTACTGAATGCTGTGTTTTATAATTCCTTAGAAAATTTGAGAACATTACTAGGTTCCCAAGTGACTGATAATACCTGAGAGATCAGCCATGAGCCACATTTAGTACATTAGCAGGAATATTTGATATGAGCAAATCTCTACTTATTTTTATTAAAAATACAAATATAAATAATCAAATGATTCTGTTCCAATGCACTTTATTCCAATACTTAGAACAGGAAAAAAGGCATGAACCCCTTTAAGAAGTCGTATTCAAAAAATTGCTACTAGTTTACAGAGGTTACTAAAGAAACGACTATCAGACTCAGCCAATTCCTTATCGGAAGTGGGCTTAATAAGGCAAGTTACCAGGGAAACTTTTTCCTCCCTGGAAAAGGATAAATGTGTGCTAGGAGTCCATATATGGCAACACTGTAATTTTGCTATGCTTTAATTTTATCTAGGTTAGCCACAGTGGAGAAAACACTGTAGAGACTAGAAGCTAAGAGTGCAGAAGGGCAAAAGCAGTTTTATAACTTTAAGTTGATTATTAATACTACTAATAATGCTAATGGTAGTGCTTACACTATTAATGAAAATAATTATAAACACTTACAAAGCACTGTGTTTTAGTCATTTGGGCTGCTGTAACAAAAATACCATAGACTGGGTAGCTTAAACAACAAATATTTATTTCTTATATTTCTGGAAGCTAGGATCAGAGTGTGAGCAGATTCAGTGTCTGGTGAGGGCTTGCTTCCTGGTGCATAGATGGCCATCTTGCTGTGTTATCTCTGTTCTCTCTCTCTCTCTCTCTCTCTCTCTCAGACTGGGTCTCCTTCTGTTGCTCTGTTGCCCAGGCTGGAGTGCAGTGATATGATCTTGGCTCACTGCAACCTCTGCCTCTGGGGTTCAGGTGATTCTCCTGGCTCAGCCTCCTTAGTAGCTGAGATTACAGGCGCCTGCCACCATGCCCAGCTAATTTTTGTATTTTTAGTAGAGACGGGGTTTCACTATATTGGGCAGGCTGGTCTTAAACTCCTGACCTCAAATGATATGCCCACCTCGGCCTCCCAAAATGCTGGCATTACAGGCATAAGCCACTGTGCCTGGCCCTAGTTGTGTTCTCAAGTGGTGGAAGAGGGTCGAGAGAGCTCGCTGGGGTCACTTTTAGAAGAAAATTAATCCCTTAATGAGGGCTCCACCTAATCACCTCCTAAAGGACCTTTTTGTAATACCATAACAATGGAAGTTAGACTTTCACATATAAATTTTGGGGGTATGCATCCATTCAGTAGCATCCTGTATAGTTTAAAAATTGCACTCTTTTTATATATTTTGGGAGACATTATTGCCATCAGTTTCATAATAGAGATGAGGAAACTGAAGTCAAGTGTATTACCCATTGTCATAGAGGGATTAATTAAGAGCCCAGAAATTGAATTCAGCCTTCTTGATTCTAGTGCATACTCCCTTTACTTATTACTC
The DNA here is from genome assembly GCA_963573385.1 of Cacajao melanocephalus. Taxonomy (NCBI): domain Eukaryota; kingdom Metazoa; phylum Chordata; class Mammalia; order Primates; family Pitheciidae; genus Cacajao; species Cacajao melanocephalus. The sequence goes on from CAUYLG010018847.1 coordinate 12,367, forward strand.
ATTTTTCTGAAATTATGTTAACTTCTGTTTTTGCTAGTAAAAAGGTGCAGTGGTATATGCATCACGAATTAAAGGAAATAGTTTCAGGCCCCCTCACTTGCATAAGCCCATTCCAATGTGTTTGGAGTGGCCCTAATAATGTTCATATGTTTATGTAAATTTATACATATATACACAAATTCATATACACACAAATATATGTATGTATTATATATTTATGTAAATTTATATATGCACATATACAAATTTACATATTTTAAATCTAAATATATGCACATATGCATTTACGTAAATATATTCATATATGTATTTGTGTGTATATATATGTGTGTGTGTATATATATGTGTGTATATATATGTATATACGTGTGTGTGTATATATATGTATATACGTGTGTGTGTGTATATATATATACATGTGTGTGTGTATATATATACAAGTGTGTATATATATGTATACACGTTTGTGTGTATACACATACACACACACACACACATTCATATATGTTTTTGGAGAGGCAGAGTTTTACTCTGTCACCTGGCTGGAGCGCAGTGGTGTAATCACAGCTCACTGAAACCTTTAACTCCTGGGTTCAAGTAATCCTCTCTCCTGTCCCAGCCTCCTGAGTAGCTAGGGCTTCAGGAGTGTGCCACTTACACCTGGCTAAAGTTTACGTTTTTATTTTTGTAGCGACAGAGTCTTCATATGTGCTCAGACTGGTCTCAAATGCTGGCCTCAACTGATCCTCCTGCCTTGGCCTCCCAAAGCTCTGGGATTCTAGGCATGAGCCACTTGTCCTGGAAAATTTTATGGTATTTTCTTAAAAAGAAGATTTTTTCAAGCTTCAGTCTTTCCACTGAATCTTCACCTCTGTCTTACTTCCCTATGTGACGGGTTGGCATTTAACTAGCTATAGATAGTTTTTAGATCTGACTTAGAGGAAACCAATTTAGCAATACACTTTATTTAGAAAGATTTATTTATGTGGTTTTCAGCTATCCCCTTGTATAGTTAAATCGTTGTTAGCCATGCTAATACAGGGATGTTTTACTCAAATATTACTGTATCCCACTGTGTTGACTCAACCTGTGTTGAGACATAAAATATAGTACAGGCAGTCACTTTACAAACATAAATTTATCTTATAGCCATAGATCCTCAAGTATGTTGGTAGAGGAGGAGAACAAAGTTAGAAATGTTCAGAACCACAAGCTAATTTATAGAAAATTCTTCCAAATATTAGATAAGTAAAATTAAATATAGAAATGGGTTTTCATCAACACCTAGTCAAACAGTTCTCTTGATAAAAAATTTTCTAAATATGACAACAATCTGAAAATTTTACTTGTTGTTACCAATGACAAATTTTTAATTTGGCAGTTAATTTAATAAAAAAGTTAATTAATACAAATATGTGACTTTTCTGACTTTATGCTTTTGAGATTGCAACTGAATACAATTTATTATTTGTTGTGATTTGTTTTCTCATTTCACATAAATTCTATAACACTAATATATATATACATATATATATATATACACACACATATATATGTGTGTGTATATATATATATGTATATATATATTAGTGTTATAGAATAAGCACTAGTTCTATAGTTGCTTATAGAACTACAGTCCTGGGCTCATTTCCATATGCCTTGATATATGAAAATAAATTGGGTTTGTCAAGAAAGTTAAATTTCTTCTAGAGTCAGAGGTAGTTGGAAGTTTGACTTTCATGCTGGAGTTTTATTACCTGTTTAAGATATAAATTGTATTTCCTCCAAAGCTCTGAAATAACAGCTCAATAAATAACTACTAATATCACAGTTCAGACACTTTAATTAAGAATGTTAACTTTCTTTACTGTAATATTCAAATAATGTGTGACACAATGAGCTTTTTGGTTGCAAAGCTGGAAGCCCTCCAGTAACTTATGCAATATTTCAAATAAATTTAATTTTAACTTAGACTCTAGGTAACTAAGAATTATTTTTACTAATATCTAAAAACAATTACAGATTTGTTATACTTGTAATCTTCCTTTGATTTATTTATTGTTCATAAACACAGTTATTTACAAGTCTAGGTTTTTATTATTTGCTTATTGAAAATTGTGCTGAATTCTCAATGCTGTATAACAAGAGGAGGCATCCAATCACAAAGACTTCAGGATGTGGTCCAGAAGTTGACAAGATTTTTTTTAAAGGGTCTGATAGTAAATATTTTAGGCTTTTTTGGAGGATATAGAGTCTCACATATTCGTATTCCTTCTTTTCTTCCTATTCCTCCTCCCCATGTTTTTCCTTATTTTTTTTCTTTCTTCTCCGTTGTAACCTATTCTTAGCTCATGGACCATGCTCAGCTCATAAACCATTTAATTTAGCTATCTCCAAAAGTTTTATTAAATTGTTTAATATTATATGCATTAACTATGGGCATTAAGATACAGTCTTCAGGTTGAATTTAGCCCCTGGGCTATCATTTTCAATTCCATGATTACAGTCCAAAGATGAACTTGAAAGTGATTGAAATGTTCTCTCTTCAAGCTGTCTTGTAAATTTTCAATCATTCTCTTTTGATAGACTCATAAAATGAGATTATGGTATGGAAAGAGGATTAGGCATGCAGACCCAGGGACAAAAGGGAGAACAAAGCAATACATGATTTCAGAATTAATAGTGAAGAAGATATTGGTAAACATCTATGTCATGCCAGGTACTAAATATGTATATGTTTTTCATTTAATCCTTCACACCACACAGGTGGGTTTTACAATGCCTACTTTATAGATGAGAAAACAGACATGAATAAGTATGATTACTAAGTAAAAAATTATGTTTTGTAGGAGTTGAGGCTCAATCTCAAGTTTGTGTGGCACATAAAGCCCATTTTCTTTGTGATATACACATGGAGTCCTGCCATAGAATAGAATGAAGAATAAAGAGCACCTCACCACAGATTTGTAAACAGTTTAAATCCTGCAGTTGAAAGCACCTTATGAAATTGCTAAGAAATAATTTGACCAGCATTTATTAATGTCAGTAAGTGCAAATAAGTTGGAACTGCTTAAATATAACATTATCTTTAATGATAACATATTGTCTTTTGGAAATAGAGTATATAATTCTAAAGGTTCCCAAGGTCTTGTCTCGATAAACTGAAGTAATGCATCTTCCAAAATGTGCAACACACCTTATCCTGGGTCTCCATTATCAGTATGTTTATACTCACAATCTATTCATCAACTATGCAAGGCAAATGTGAGGCTATGGTTCCCCTCTATTTTCCTGAGGCACTAGCACATAAATAAAGGAATGGAAATGAACTTGCTTAGTCAGGAACGGAACTAAGACTGCTTTTGGAATCATACATACCCTTAAGCTAATGGATATTTTACTAGATTGTCTCTCTTGTGTGTTGCTTTATGTTTTATAGAGAGCATGTTCCTTCTTTCTAATGAATATACAGCTGGACCTACTTTTCTCAAATTAGCTTATCATCAAGGCTATTATTCTATAAATGTGCATCAGATGTTGCTTAAATCTGGCTTGATTACAGATGCTCCCCTATAGTTTTATTCAATTGCTTAACTCTAAACTCAACATTGTGCCATTAAACCATTTAATTTAGCCATCTCCAAAAGTTGTATTAAATTGTTTAATATTATGGGCATTAACTAACTCATTACTCAAACTATATAAGAGAGGTCATAATGTGATAATGTTACCATCTGTATACTACTCTTTTCCTATGTATCCAGTATAGTAATAAAATATTGTGTCAATTTTTAACAAATATTTGTGAGACAAAGTATCTATCAGATCATATCTGGACTTTATAGATGAAGAAATTCATATTGACGTATTGATTTACATTAAGAATAAGTGAAGATGCTTGATGGTTTTACAGTCTTTCATGAACAAAGATATACTACATTAGTTTTTATTTAAACTTTTATGAACTTGCCTTGGTGTGCTTGAGGCATTATGTAAAATATAAAAATTTCACAAAAAGTTTACATCTTATGGGGAGGACAAAAATCATTTAAGTGCAAAAGGGATTATTTTAATGTTATAGCTGTGTAGTTCAATAGTGTAGCCACCAGTTATGTATTGCTATTTAGATTTAAATTAATTAAAAATAAATACAATTAAAACTTCAGGGCTGGGCACAGTGGCTCATGCCTATAATCTGAGCACTTTGGGAAGCCCAGGCAGGTGGATCACGAGAGTTTGAGACCAGCCTGGCCAGCATGGTGAAACCCCGTCTCTACTAAAAACACAAAAATGAGCAGGGCATGGTGACACATGCCTGTAGTCCCAGCCAGTAGGGAGGCTGAGGCAGGAGAATCTCTTGACCCCGGGAGGTGGAGGTTGCAGTGAGCCAAGATTGCACCACTGCATGCCAACCTGGGTGACACAGGGAGACTCTCTCTCCAAAATGAAAAACAAATTCAGTTCCTCAGGCACACTAGTGATATTTCAAGTGCTCAGCAGACATGTGATTAGTGGCTACCATATTGGATGGTGCAGATATAGAACATTTCCAGCATTGTAGAAAGTTCTACGTGAAGGCTGGGTGCAGTGGCTTGTACCTGTAATCCAAGCAATTTGGGAGGACAAGGCTGGGGGATCACTTGAGCTAAAAGTTTGAGACCAGCCTGGTTAATATAGCAAACTCCTATCTATCTCTACAGAAAATACAAAAATTAGCCGGATGTGGTATTGTTCACCTGTAACCCCAGCTACTTGGAAGGCTAGGGTGGGAGGATGACTTGAACCCAGGAAGTGGAAGTTTCAGGGAGCTGAGATGGTGCCACTGCACTCTAGCCCTAGTGACAGAGCCAGGTCCTTTCTTTCTTTCTTTTCTTTTCTTTTTTTCTTTTTCTTTCTTTCTTTTTTTTTTTTTTTTACCAGGAACACATGCACTTTATTGAACACCATTGTAGAAAAGAGTGTGAGGATAAAGGGCAGATACAGAAATTGGCTCGGGGCAGGGTGAGGTGGAAGGTGGAGTACCTGGGAAACAGGTCACAGGCAGAGCTCCTGGCCAAGATGATTCCTCTTGATCTATTGATAGACTTGCAAGATCAATACTGTGCTGATGATAAGAAGAATGGTCATGATGATGCCCAAAATCAGGACCCACATGTTCAGCCACTTGGTGGTGGAGGCATAGGCCTGGGCCCCAGTCAGATTGCCAACCATCTTCCTGTTCCTAGACTTCACAGAGTAGGCGAACGCTATGAAGCCCAGGCAGCAGGAGTTCATGAAGAGGGTGTTGAACAGGGACCAGATGACATGGTCGGGCACGGAGGTCTTGTGCGGATATGGATCACAGTGGATGTTGGGGGAAGAAGGTTATGGGGTGCCCCCAGAGCAGCCACTTCATGCTCTTCCTTGATCAACCTATAGTTGGGGGAACGGTCGGTGTTGGTGGGAGTGAAGAAGGTTTGGACAGTGTGGTTCATGGTGTCCAGGGAAGACCAGCTGTGGTCGGGTTGCTGGGATGGTTCTCAGTGGGCCCTCCCTTTCCCCAGTAGTTTGGATTTCTCAACTCTTTTCTTTTCCTCAGAGCCAGATCCTTTCTAAAAAAAAATTGTATATATCTTACTGATGGTTTTTACTTTGTCAATGTAAAAAATTCATTTTAGGCAGTTTGTTAGGCTGTTCTTTCATTGCTGTAAAGAAATAACTGAGACCGAGTAATTGGCTCATGGTTCTGCAGACTGTACAAGCATGGCATTGGCATCTGCTCAGCTTCTGGGGCGGCTTTGGGGAGTTTTTACTCAAGGTGAAAGGTAAAGTGAAAGCAGGCATGTCACATGGCAAAAGCAGAAGTAAGAGAGAGAGTGGGGTGGAGGAGGTGCCGCACTTTACGACAGCCACATATTGCAAGAACTCACTCAAGGTGAGGACAGCATCAAGTCATGAGAGATCTTCCCCCATGACTCAAACACCTCCCACCAGGACCCACCTGCAACACTGGGAATTGCAATTTAACATGAAATTTGGGCAGGGACAAATGTCCAAACTGTATCAGACAGCTTATAAAAAAACAAATAAGGTAAAAATCACTTACCAAAGAAAAAGAAATGGAGACATAATAAGGAAGAAAGAAGAAAACTGCACAGAGAACTATTTGTGGTGGAATGACAATCGATTACAAAACTTATTTCTAACCCTTTTAGCAGCTAGACAAAGAGGAAAGAACAATGATCAATATCAGTATTTTAGGGAAAAAGAAAAATATGTTCATAGATTAATAAGGTTGAAGGAAGCCACCTGTCTTATAATGTTACTTAAGTGGAACTAAAATAAAGCTCATATAGTATGTACTTCTTATGTTTGTGGCTCTTATAAAAATATAAAACTAGGATAATAAATGTATAGATACTGGGGCAAGATGGCTAATGAGAAGCAGCTGTGGTGCATGGTACTCATGGAGAGGAACGAAAGGGCTGAGTGAATACAGCACCTTGAACTGAAATATCCAGGTACTCACATTGGAACTGATCAGGGAAACAACTTGACCAACGGAAAATGAAGAAAAGCAGGGTGGGGTGATGGCCCACCCAGGAGGAACACAGAGCCAGGGGTACCCCTTATCCCAGCCAAGGGAAGTGGTGAGTGAATGTGTGGCCCCAGGAAACCACACTTCTCCCACAAATCTTTGCAACCCTCAGATCTGGAGAACCCTTCATGAGCCCACACCACTAGGGTCTCGGGTCCGACCCACAGAGCTGAGTGGAGTCTTGGCAGAATAGCTGCTCAGGCACATACAGAGAGCCAGGAGCTTTACTTACTCCAGCCCCAGGATCTTTGACAAAGGGGACTGCAACTTAGGCAAGGCAGGAGGTCTGTACATATCCCTGGGAAGAGGGCTAAATCCAGGGTCTGAGCAGCATTGGTCTGCAGGCCCCACTTCCATGGCACCTCACAAGATAAGACCCACTGGCTTGAAATTCCAGCCCGCCACTAGCAACAAAGTGGAGCCTACCTGAGACTGGATGGAGCACCCAGAGGGAGAGGCCAGTTGGCATCTTTGCTGTTTGGTCGACATAGCCATTCCAGCTTGCAGGCTTTGGAAAGTCCAGATCGTCTGGATGAGGAAGGGTCCCCCTGAGCACAGTGGAGCTGCTTTGCCAGGACATTACCAGACTGCTTCTTTAAGTTGGACCCTGATCCATTCCTCTTCACTAGGTGGGGCGTCTCATCTACGGCCTCCAGCCACCCACAACTGCCCGTATTCTACAAACAGTTCTCTGATTTCTCCCTGGGATAGACTGCCTGGGGGGTGGGGTGGGCCAACACCTTTGTTGTTTGGACAACTCAGCCATTCCAGCCTGTGGACTTTGGAGAGTCCAAGCCAACCAGAACAGAGGTAGCTCCCCAGGAGATACAGCTGTTTTGTCAAGGGGTGGGCAGACTGCTGAACTGGACTCCATTCTCTCCTCTTCACAGGGCAGGTCCTCCCAGCTGGGGCATCTTGCCACCCTTGTGGGTGTTCTATGGCCAACATAGTTTTAATTTAATGGAGGTTCCCTTGCACAAGCTCTCTTGCCTGCCATCATATAAGACATGGCTTTGCTTCTCCTCCACCTTCTGCCATGATTGTGATGCCTCCCTAGCCGTATGGAACTGAGTTCATTAAACCTTTTTCCTTTATAAATTATCTAGTCTTGGGAATGTCTTTATTAGCAGTGTGAGAACAGACTAATACAGACCTAGACACAGAAACAGCACTTGATCCAGCAATCCCATTACTGGGTATATACCCAAAGGAATATAAATCGTTCTCTTATCAAGATACATGCACATGTATGTTCACTGCAGCACTATTTACAATAGCAAAGATATGGAATTAACCTAAATGTCCATCAATGATAGACTGGATAAGGAAAATGTGGTACGTATAAACCATGGAATACTACTATGCATTCATAAAAAGGGATGAGATCATGTTGTTTGCAGGGACATAGATAGAGTTGGAGGCAAATTTACTCAGGAACAGAAAACCAAATACTTCATGTTCTCAGATATAAGTGGGAGCTAAATGATGAGAACACATGGACACACAATGGGGAATAGTGGGGTCTGTTGGAGGGCCAGGGGGTGAAAGGAGGGAGAGGATCAGGAAGAATAGCTAATGGATGCTGGGCTTAATACCTGGTGATGGGATGATCTGTGCAGCAAACCACCATGACACATGTTTACCTAGGTAGCAAACCTGCACATACTGCACATGTACCTCTGAACTTTAAATTTGGAAATTTAAAAAGGAAAAAGAAAGGTATAAATTAAGTACAATTTAAACAGAAAAAGAAGTACATTTGGGTGCTTACTGACATTAAATGGCGGATTACAACATAAGTGTATTAGTGACTACTATGGCACAGGTTCTTCTGGGTTTGGCATGCTCATACACCTCTCTCTTTCTGTAGCTTTTTCTCCTTCTTTCCCCCTCCCAAAATGGGGTGTAAGATGAAAAGGCAGGAAGTGAAAAGACTTACCAAAAGTGTGTAGATGACACCATTATCTAGGGCTACTGTTGTGCATTTCGATTTGAGAATATTAAACAGGAGGAGCCAGAAGTATGATGTGCAGATTTGGAAGTAGTTTTTTATCTTCCTTATTACAACAATAATTAATCAAGAAAAGGCCAATATACTCTCATAAATAAAAATATTCTGAAAAAACATAATTTTTGTTAATGAATCTTTTACAAATTGCTCTCCTATGAAGACTCAATTCTTCCATCTTATTTTTCTAGTACATCTACTACTAAATCTTCTTTTCTACTTGTCTTAAAATCAGTGATAACACTAAATATATGCACATGAATCTCACTTCTATGAACTCTGAAGTATATAATTTTTGTTACTAAAGACTACATATTGTTTCATCAGAAACCCACTTCTCCCTCCCTGGCCTTGAATCTAAGATAAACTTATCATTACAAATGTTTGGGGTGAGAATAATTAACCTATAGAAAATATATGTAAATACAGAAAATGAAATCAAGAGTAACTTTAGAAGAAATGCAAAAGTGTTTTTTCACTTATCATTTATTATAATGGCCTTCAGTGAAAGTAAATGAAATAATGAGAAAGCAAAGATCTGTGGTGAAATGGTTAGTGGTTAGTGACTGGGTGGGCAAAAGGAAACTAGAGAATGTAGTGGTTCAGGAATGCAACTTTTAATGGTTTGCCTTCATATATAGATGAAATTGTCAAAGTCTTAAAACATTTAGAAGCTAACACATTCCTTAGAGCATGGCTCTCATGTAACAGTTCTGAAAAGCTGGGCTTTCAAAGAGTAAAAGCATTAAAAAAAAAGGCGGAGAGGGAAGAAAAATCAATACAGCACAATTCTCTAAAATTGGTGCCATAACCCAAGGGAATACCAATTTCTTGTTTTAAGCAAGAGGAGCAGGGTGATTGGGTTTGCTGAAGACGCTTTCTTGGATTAGGACTAGCACAAAGGAAAATCACATATGGTGAAACTAGAAGAGGGATTCTATACATGTGCCATACTTTAAAGAAAACAGTCAATAGATGAATCAGAGTGAGAGAGAGACAGTATTGTCAACACCTCAGATGCAACCATCTGGTTTTAAGTTGGTGGATAGTTCATGGATGCATTTTTTATTGTAATGCTTCTTAATTTATAATATGTAACATTTATGCATCAGGTACCTATTGTTCCATAGCAAATTACTTTAAAGCTTAGTGACTTAACAATAAATATTGATTATCCTCATTGTTTCTGTGGGTCAGAAATTCATGAATAGGTTGGAGTCAAGATGTTAGGACTGTAGTCGTCTAAAGGTTTAAGTGGGGCTGAAGGATCTGCTTTCATGGTTACTCACTCAAATAGCTAGAAAGTTGGTTCCGGCTATTAGTGAGAGGCTTTAGTTTCTCCCTATGTATGCATCTTTTGAGCTTCCACTGTGTCTGGGCAATGTGGTGGTTGGCTTCCCCTATGGCAAGTGATGAAAAGGCCACAAGGCAAAATCACACAATGATGTAGTCTCAAAAGTCACATACTATGTCTTCTGTCATATTCTTTTTTTCCCCTCAACCACCAATTTCTACTTGATTCTGTCATATTCTATCTGTAAGAAATGAGACACAAAATGTAACCCACATTCAGAGGAATGAAAATTAGGCCCCAATTTCTGATGAGATGGCATTCAAGGAATTTGCAAACATATTTTAAAATAAACATATTAGTTTTTAAAAAATATTAGTTTTAATAAATTTTAAATATTATATAAAAATTTAAAAAATCCATGAGCTCAGACCTTAAGGAGAAATTAGTAAGAAAAATAAAATTATCTCCCAAATGAAGATCAAATATGAATAATAAGATCAAATATGAATAATAAAAAAGAAAAACTTCTTAAAAAACAGTAAGATTGGGAGAATTAAGCAAATTGAAATGTCAATGAACATTGAATAAAAACCTCAAAGTTATCTAAGTCCTAATCTTTGGAACCTGTGAATATTACTTTATGTAGTAAGGGTGACTTTCCAGACGTGATTAAATTAGGAAATTTGAGATGGGAAATTATCCTGGTGATTTCTAAATGTAACCATAGATGTTCTTATAAGAAGAGAGCAGAGAGATATTTGAAGGCAGAGACAGAAAAGGAGAAAGTGATGTAATGACAAAGCAGAGATAGATTTAAAGATGATACCCTGTTGACTCTGAAAATGGAAGAAGCCATGAGCCAAGGAGTGTCGGGAATGCAGGTCTAGAAGCTGAAAAAGGCAAATAAATGGATTATTTCCCAGAGTTTCTGTAGGAAGCACAGTCCGACCCATGCTTTGGTTGCAGCTCAGTGAAACCCACTTCAGACTTCTCACCTCTAGAACTGTAAGATAATAAGTCGATGTTGTTTTCAGCCATTAAATTTGTGGTAACTTATTACAGCAGCTATAGGAAATAACACAGCATTAGAGAGAAATTTATAGGGATGGAAGAGAGACAAAGAACATTTCAATTACTCATAATTACTTTGAAGAACAGAACTGAATAGATTAAAAAATACAGTTTAAGAAATGTTTTCAGAACTAAAAGACTTGAATCAATAAATTAAAAAGTCATACCATATTCCGAGACATAGTGTCATCATAAAAATCTGTATGACAATTTAAATCATTCTTACAATCTTTGTATTTTAATTGGCAATTAAGACCCTTTATATTTAATATAATTTTCAGTATGTTTGAGTTTATGTTTACTATCAGCTATTTATTTCCTATTTGTGGGATATGCTCTTTGTTTATTTTTTCCCCCTTCAGTTACTGTCTTTGTTTAGATTTAATCTATTTTAATCTTTCATTTTGTTTGCATTATTGATCCAATAGCTATACTTTTCTGCAGCTGCTCTAGATTTTAAAATGTGCATTCTTAATTTATCACAGTACACCTTCAAGCAATATTATATCACATCATAAACAGGGTAAAATTTTTACAACTGTATACTTTTATCCCTACATCCTTTGTGCTATTTTTTGTTTTAATTTGCTTTGTTTTCAATTCAGGGAGTACATGTGCAGATTTGTTACATGGGTATATTGCATACTGGTAGGAATTGGGCTTCTAGTGTACCCATTACACAAACAGTAAACATTAAACCCAATAGATAGTTTTTCAACCCTTGGCCCACTCTCACCCTCCCCACTTTTGGAATCCCCACTGTCTTATTTCCATCTTTATGCCCATGTGTACCCATTGTTTAGCTCCCACTTATAAGTGAGAAAATGTGGTATTTGGTTTTCTGTTTCTGAGTTAGTTCACTTGGATCATGGTCTCTAGCTTCATCAGTGCTGCAGAAGACACGCTTTCATCCTCTTTTTTATGGTTGCACAGTATTCCATTGTGTATGTGTATCACATTTTTTTTTGTCCAGTCAACCACTGATGAACACTTAGTTTGATTCTATGACTTTGTTATTGTGAATAATGTTGTGATAAATATAGGAGTGCAGTTGTCTTTTTGATAAAATGTTTTTTATCTACCTTTGGGTAGATACCCAGTAGTGGGATTGCTGGGCTGAATGATAGTTTTACTTTTAATTCTTTGAGAAATCTCCATTACCATTTTCCATAAAGGTTGAACTAATTTATATTCCCACTAACAGTATAGAAGCATTCCTTTTCTCTGAATTCTCACCAACATCTGTTGTTTTTTGATTTTTAAATAACAGACATTCTTACTGATATGAGATGATATTTCATTGTGGTTTTAATTTACTTTTCTCTGAGTATTGTTGAACATTATTGATGTTGAGCATTTTTTCATGTTTGCATTTTTTCATATCATTTGTATGTCCTCTTTTGAGAAGCGTCTGTTTATGTCCTTTGTACACTTTTTAGTGGGGTTATTTATTTCATGTTGATTTGCTTAAGCTCTTTGTATAGTCTGGATATTAGTCTTTTCTCTGATACATAGCTTGCAAATATATACTCCCTTTCTGTAGGTTGTCCATTTAATCTGTTGTTTCTTTTGCCATGAAGAAGTTCTTACATTTAATGAAGCTTCATTTGTCAATTACTGTTTGCATGCAATTTTTTGAGGTCTTAGTGAAAAACTCTTTGCCTATGCTAATAACCAGAAGATTTTTTTCTACATTTTTTTCTATGGTTTTTTGAGGTCTTACATTTAAATCTTTAGTTCAGCTTGAGTTAATTTTTGTATATGGTGAGAGGTAGGGGGTCTAGTTTCATTCTTCTGCGAATAGTCGGCCATTTTTCCCAACATCATTTATTGAATAAAGAGTGTCCCCTTAATATTTTTAAATTTTGTTGACCTTGTCAAAGATGAGTTGGTTATAGGTATCTCGCTTTATTTTTGGGTTTTTAAAATTATGTTCCATTGACCTATGTATCTATTTTTGTACTAATACCATGCTGTTTTTGTTACTATATCCTTGTAATATAAGACTATAATGTAAGGCTGTAGTACATCTGGAGTAAGGCAATGCGATGTCTTTAAATTTGTTCTCTTAGAATTGTTTTGGTTATTCTGATTCTATTATTGTTTTGTTTCATATGAACTTGAGGATTGCTTTCTCTAATTCTGTGACAAACGATATTGGTAATTTGACAGGGATTGCTTTGAATTTGTAGATTGCTTTGGTCAGTACACTCATTTTGATGATATTGATTCTTCAAATCCATGAGCATGGGATGTTTTTCCATTTGTCTGTGTCATCTATGATTTCTTTCATGCGTATTTTTAATTCTTCTTGTGGAGATCTTTCACCTTCTTGGTTGAATATATTCTTAGGTATTTTGTTTTTCTGTGGCTATTTTAAATGGGATTGCATTCTTGACTTAATTCTCAGATTGAGCATTATTAGTGTATAGAAGTATTACTGATTTTTTTTTTGAGATGGAGTCTCATTCTGTTGCCCAGGCTGGAGTGCAGTGTCATGATCTTGGCTCACTGCAGTGTCCACCTCCTGGGTTCAAGCAATTCTCCTGCCTCAGGCTCCTGTGTAGCTGGGATTACAGGTGTGTACCACCACACCTAGCTAATTTTTGTATTTTTAGTAGACACTGGGTTTCACAATATTGGCCAGGCTGGCCTTGAACTCCTGATTAAGTTATCCACCTGCCTGGGCCTCCCAAAGTGCTGGGATTATAGGCATGAGCCACCACACCACATCCAGCCCTGATTTTTGTACATCGATTATGTATCCTGAAACTTTACTAAAGTTGTTTTTCAAGTCTATAAATCTTTTGGAGGGTCTTTAGGGTTTACTAAGTGCACTATCATGCCACTGTTGAACAGACATAATTTGACTTCTTTTTGCCTTATTTGGATACCTTTTATTTTTTTCTCTTGCCTGATTGGTCTGGCTAGGACTTCCAGTACTATGTTGAATAGGAGTGATTCAAGTGGACATCCTTGTTTTGTTCCAGCTTTTAGGAGGAATGCTTTCAACTTTTGCTCATTCAGTATTATGTTGGTAATTGGTTTGTCATCAACTGTGAGAAGAAAGCTGCCCAGGTGCCAAGGCAAGAGACTGAAGATACAATCTGCCCCAGTATAATAAATAACTGACTACATAGTTTTAGCAATGATACCAAATATATTTAGAAGCAATCACATAATCAATTATATAATCAATTTTATGAAATCATTATTCTTTATTATTAATCTTTGCTTTAGTATTACAGCATAAAAACATTCTAGTCTTATAGAAACAACCAGGTGAAATATAATTAGGAACTGAAGGGACATTGTGAGAAGTGATCAGGAGACAAGAGTGAGAGCCTTGCAAAGCGCCAGTGCCTGGGAAGGCGTCTGCTACTTAGCAGGCCATGAAGGGGAGTTTCCCTTTCACTGGGAGAGTTCAGAGAACACTCTGCTTTGTCCGGCTGTTGAGGAAGGGCTGACATTAGCTAGGCCTGCCCGCAGACATCCAGAGGCTTAAATGCCTCTCTGTAGTGCTGTGCTCCCATGGTCACCATCCTTGTCCACTTTCATGTTCCACTTTCCTACCTGGTTCTCCTTTTAAGTTCTTAGAAGTTGTGAGAAGTAAGAGTAGGGGAATCCTAAAAGCCTTTGACCTTTCTGATAAGTGTGTAGAAAAATGCTGACGTATGTGCCTCCCTCCCTTGCAGCGGCTTTGCTTGACCCTATCAATCATGTCAGATGATTCACTCTTCTTACCCTGCCCCCCTGCCTTGTATACAATAAATATAAATGCGTCCCGGCATTAGGGGCCACTAATGGACTCCACGCCTTGGTAGTAATGGTCCCTCGGGCCCAGCTGAATTCTTCTCTTGTCTCTGTTTCTTGTGTCTTTCTTTTCTGCCATCTATCATCTCTGCACACAAAAGAACACCCACTAGACCCTGTGGGGCTGGAGCCTGCAATCGATGGCACTTATTATTTTGAGGTATGTTCCTTAGATGCTTGGTTTGTTGAAGGTTTTTATCATGAAGGGATGTTGTATTTTGTTAAATGGCTTTTCTGCATCTATTCAGATGATCATATAGTTTTTGTTTAGTTCTGCTTATGTGGTGAATCATCTTTACTGATTTGAATATGTTGGTCCATCCTTGCCTCCCTGGAATAAAGCCCACTTGATTGTGCTGTATTATCTTTTTGATGTGCTGTTGGTTTAGGTTCATTCCTATTTTGTTGAGGACTTTTGCATTTATGTTCATCGGGGATATTAACCTATAGTTTTCTTTTCTTGTTGTGCTCTCTCCTGATTTTGGTATCAGGGTGATACTGGTTTCATTGAATGAGTTAGGGAGGAATCCCTCCTCTTCTATTTTTCAGAATAGTCTCAGTAAGATTGGTACCAACTCTTTTCTGTGTGGTAAAATTCAGCTGTGGTTCTATCTGTAATCTGAGATTATTTTTGTTTGAAGATTTTTTGTTACTGATTCAATTTTTTTTTCTCATTATTGATCTGTTCAGCATTTTAATTTCTACTTGGTTATTCTTGGGAGGTTGTATGTTTGCGGGAAGTTATCCATTTCCTTCAGGTTTTCCAGTATGTGCACATAGAGGTGTTCGTATTAGTCTCTGATGGTCTTTTGTATTGCTGTGATATTTATTGTAATGTCATCTTTATTATTTATGAATGTATTTACTTTAATCTTCTTTTTTTTTCCCTTTTCTTGGTTATTCTAGCTAGCAGTCTGTCCATTTGTTTGTCTTTTCAAAAAGCCCACTGCTTGTTTCATTAGTTCTTTGTATATATATTTTTTTGGTCTCAATTTCATTTAGTTCTGCTCTGATCTTAGTTACCTCTTCTTTTGTGCAACTTTGGGTTTGGCTTGTCCTTGTTTTTCTAGGTCCTTTAGGTGCAATATTGGGTTGTTCATTTGAGATCTTTCTATCTGTTAGATACAGGGATTTAGTCCTTTAAAATTTCTTCTTAGCACTGCTAAACACTCGATAAAGAAAGACAATGGTGTAATACTTTAAAAAAATCCCCAAATAAGAAAATTGTAATTCCAGACCTATACATCAACTCATATATTATTCAAATATAAATAGCACACATATTTTTGACCAACAGAACAAGAAAGTATAAAAGTGATCATATTTTTTAAAAAAGCCGTCCAGGCATGGTGGCTCACGCCTGTAATTACAGCTTTTTGGGAGGCTGAGGTGAGAAGATTACTTGAGGCTAGGAGTTTGAGACCAGAATGGGCAATATAGAGAGGTCCTATCTCTAATTTAAATAAATAAATAAATAAATAATATTATTTTAAAAAGCCACACAAAATTCTTTAGGTGGATAATTGGATATTTGATATTATAAATAAGTTAAATAGCTTAGATGTCTAGAAGATAGATCTAAAAAAAATTAAAGAAGGATATAAAGAGACCAAATAAATCATCTAGAAACAAAAGAATATATATACATTTTTTATTTTTTACAAATAAACTGTAACTGATCTGACAACAAACTTCTCAATTGTAGCAAGAGAAGCCATAAGACAACTGAATAAAATTTTCAAAGATTTCAGAGAAAACAATTGTCACCATGTAATTTTCAGGCATACAAAAAAATTTTACTGTCATTTAGATCTCACTAAAGAACCTTTAGAAGATGTATTTAAGTAATAAGAAAACTAGTGACAGAAGATCTAAAATTATGACAAAGAAAATAGTAAATGTAGGTGAAATTAATAATGTGGGTACATATAATAATATATTGGTACCTAATTTTTGAGGTTACAAAAAGTTTAAACTACTAGAAAATTTTCAAAAAGAATAAAACAATAGAATGAAGGACTGAACAATAAAATGGAAATCAAGTGATAATAACTGTAGTTAAAGAATTTTAAGCTTATATGTTAATTCCTTAAATTCTAGATTTTGGTGTTAAAATTTCTAAAGTGACCTTTAAAATAAATAAAATAGACTGATAACCTAATTTCAAAACTAGTACATGAGAAATAGAATAAATTCAAAAACAAAAATTGAAGAAATGAATTCAATGAATACAAAAGAACTTGAGAAGGAAGAAAAAACTAAAATCACACAAAAAATGTAAAATAAATTACAAAACAATAAGTGTCAATTGTCTCAATCATTTAGGTAAAAAAATTTCAGACTAGAATAAAAAAGTTGAGGAAAATTGTAGAAGACAAATGGAAACTAAATGAGATCTAATTGAATTCTTTTCATATAATGGGATATTGAACAATCAGGACTCATGAAATATAATCATGAAGCTAACACTTTTGTAACTTATTTTTTCAAACTTGTTCGGTAGTTTAAAGTTCATTAGTCCTTTGTTTGCTGCTCAATGAAATTCTAGGCCTTCTGACTTTTATGTTGATCTTAAGAAATAATTCTAAGATTACATTGAGTTGGAAAACATATTCCATTTTAAGCATTAATTAACACTTCTGTATTTGTTTAAAGATTTCACTGTAATTGGGTAGTGTTTGGGATAGGAGGTGTGTTAGACTGGGAAAAGAAGAAAGGAGATATCTAAATTCTTATTTGAGTAATTTTTAAAATAAATGAATTCTTTAAGACTTACTAATATTCAGACTTGAGTGTTTTTCTCGTAGAGCCATTTCCTGGCTTCTCTGAAAACTTGTTTTTCCCATCTCACTACTATTTTCTTAGTGTGGAGTGGCTCTTCTTGAGATGACACCTTTTCATAATGTGTCCCTGCTGATACTTTCTATATTTCCTTCCTGTTAGGGTCATCTTATCCTAGTAATAAACACTCTTGGCTAGGAGCCTTGAAAATGGTCTCATGTAGATATGCCAACCATGAATTTCACATATGATCTCTGGGATTTAGGTATCTTTTATAGAGGACAAGCTACAAAAGCTTCTGTAGGCTCCTTTAGCTTTAGTAGACATGAAATTCCTCTCAAGTAGTTTCAAAACAGCAGTGTGATGACATATGCCAGCTTATCTTGCTAAACTTCTATAGTTTTGGCTGATAAGCACACAATAAATCTGAAGAGATTTAGAGTTTGTTATTTACAGCACAGCAGCCAGAATGACCTTCATGTTCACATGAGTTTTCCTTTTCTTCCAAGTCCACAGGGGGTTATCTGGAAATGGATCCAGGTAGATTCTGTACCCACAGTGGGTCTGCATCAAAACTGAGGAAAACTGATCTTAGGTAAACACCCAGTCTTATAAGAGACTGCTATGCTAGCAAACCCACATACTCATTATCCTCTCTGGAAAGAGACATTATCTATATTAACCTGGACTATGAACAAAACTCTCTGGGGAGAGGAGGGAGGCATCTCTATCTTTATTTTCCTGTGATGTCTCCCGGAAATATATCTCTATCATCATTATTCATAAATGTAAATAAATTTGCTCCAGAGTGAATCTCTGTTTCTATTCTTTCAGGGCCACTTGAAAATTTTCTGAAAAATCAGTCATGAAGTAAATAGGTTGTTAATATCTATGAATGTAAAACATGAAATATTCATGAAGAATTGTTTCCAACAAATTTTTTTTTCCTGTGGTGGATAATGTGGGATGGGGAGAGTAGACTCCTAGCAGTGCATTGAATAACTTCAAAATCATCCTTATTAAATCATACCTACTTGTCACTCTTGATACGTTTTGATACTTTTGTATGCAAATGACTTTAGATATGTAAAACCAGTTCTCAGTGCATCATTTGAAAATCTAGATGTTGGTATGCCTTTTGCTTTGGAATTTCTTATCTATTTTATCTTGTTCCAAACCTTTCATTTAAATAGCCTGCTACTTAAATATCAGACAAAACAGAATTTAAGACAGAGCGTTATGAAAAAAATAATCACTATACCTTGATAAAAGTTTCTTTTCCTGGGCCAGGTTTGGTGGCTCATGCCTGTAATCCCAGCACTTTGAGAGGCTGAGGCTAGTGGATGATCTGAGGTCAGGAGTTCGAGACCAGCCTAGCCAACATGATGAAACCCCATCTCTACTAAAAATACAAAAAATTAGCAGGGAGTGGTGGCGGGCACCTGTAATCCCAGCTATTTAGGAGGCTGAGGTAGGAGAATCACTTGATCCCAGAAGGCAGAGGTTGCAGTGAACTGAGATCGCACCATTGCACTCCAGCCTGAGTGACAAGAGCAAAACTATGTCTCAAAAAAAATAAAAATAAAAAATAAAATGTTTATCTTCTCTATAAAAATATGATACTCAACTTGCATGTACTTAGTATCTAGTTTTAAATATGTATACAATAATTGGCACATCTACAACAGAATTGACAAAATACCATGTTACTGGGAAATATTAACATTTCTCAACTGATATTATGAGATTGGTAAGACCTTGACACTAAAACCAAATGAAAAATATAAGAAAAAATTTTAGGCCCCTTTTACATAGAAATGTGCAAACATAAACAAATACTAGTGAATAGAATTTATCAAAAATTTATCATCATAAAATTGGATTTATTCCAAGAATGCAGTAGAGGTACAGAATTAGAAAATTAATGTATTTTACTAGAATGATTTAAAGAGCAAGAATGATTTAAAGAGTAAGAATGATGTAATCATCTCAAAATATAAAATATAATAAAAAAATTAAACACTAATTCACTATTTCAGAAAACTATTTATAAATAAAATTATAGATGAGAGTTCCTTTATCCTAATAAAGGTATCTACAAAAATTTATGTGAAACATCACTTTTAAGATAATTTCTTTTTAAATCAAGAACAAGACTTGGATGCCTGATATTGCTACTTTATAATTTAACATTTAATTAGTTGTCAGTCATTTCAATAAGTCAATTAGAAAAATAACATTCAGGAGAGAGATCCAAGATGGCCGATTAGCAGCATCTCAGGATTGTAGCTCCCAGTGAAAGCGCAGAGAGCGAGTGGACGCCGCACTTTCAGACGAATTTTTGTTGCCCACAGACCAGGAGATTCCCAGCGGAGGAGCCACACGAGTCGCCAGCATGACTTTTTGGGCTGGCGCGGCTGTTTTGCCGGCACGGCTGTTTGGCCGGTGCCCCAGCATGGCGCTTCTCGGTGCGGAGTATACAGGACGGGGTGCCCTGTGAGTCGGGCCCGGCTGGTCCCATCCCCACAAGGAGAACAGCAATTGGAAACGCTGAGGACTGAGAGTTCCACAGCAAGCACAGCCGAACCGGGAAGGTCCAGCTCTGTGGGGAAGGGGCATCCGCCAAAGGAAAACTAAGAAAAAGAAAAACTTCAACACCAGGCAGAGAGAGATCCAAGATAGCAGATTAGCAACAGCTCAGGGTTGTAGCTCCCAGTGAAAGCGCAGAGAGCGAGTGGACACCGCAATTTCAGACGAATTTCTGTTGCCCACAAACTGGGAGCTACCCAGC
>CAUYLG010018852.1:0-20132 GCA_963573385.1 Cacajao melanocephalus
TGTTCTATTGCCCAGGCTAGAATTCAGTCTAAAAATGGGTATTAAAAACCTCTTTTATGCCAATAAGTGTGCTTAACAATGGAGACAGGAAGGAATAATGGATGAAAACAGCAAACAAGCAGCCAACCAATATTTTATTTAAACCTGTGAAATGCTATGCAACTGCTGAGGAGTGATTTACTTCCAATTATGCGGTCACTTTTAAAATAGGTGTAATGTGATACTGAGAAAAATGTATGTTTTGTGGATTTGGGGTGGAGAATTCTGTAAATATTTGTTAAGTTTACTTGTTCCAGGTCTGAGTTCAAGTCCTGGATATCCTTGTTAATTTTCTATCTCATTGATCTGTCTAATATTGACAGTGTAATGTTAAAGTCTCCCACTAGTATTGCGTGGGAGTCTAGTCTTTTTTTTCTTTTTTTTAACTGTACTTAGTTCCCTTTCTACACAACAGAGAGGCATTTTCTGCTAGAATAACCCTGGCCTTAACAAAATTACCTGTCTCTAAGGTTTCCACACATCATTTCTGGAACATACTGGAAGGGAGTATTTTTCCTGAATCTACAGCACTGTAGTGATAAAATGCCTCAAGTAATACAGTATGATAACTTGGAAAAATTAAAGCAAAATGTTACCTTTCTGGACTTCACTTCCTTGCCTATAAAACAATGACATGGAATGATCTTTAAATTTTTTTCCACGTCATATCCACTCACTGACTCAAACATCTTTAAATACCTCTGACTGCCTGGCACTCAACTAGGTATTTGAGAGAGAAACATAAATGATGGCTGGGCATGGTGGCTCACACCTGTAATCCCAGCACTTTGGGAGGTCGAGGTGGGCGGATCAACTGAGGTCAGGAGTTTGAGACCAGCCTGGCCAACATGGTAAAACCCTATCTCTACTATAAATACAAAAATTAGCAGGTGTGGTGGCCAGTGCCTATAATCCCAGCTACTCCGGCAGCTAAGGCAGAAGAATCGCTTGAGCCCAGGAGGTGGAGGTTGCAATGAGCTGAGATCGTGCCACTGCACTCCAGCCTGGGCAACAAGAGCGAAACTCCATCTCAAAAACAAAAACAAAGCACAAATGAAGTGTGCTCCTTGCCTTTGAGAAACTTTTTGTTCCTTGAGGAGGCAGATGTGGCAATCTCTGCTAGATTATGAATACATATTATTGGAACAGAGCTTGCAGAGGTACTCTCTGCTTGGATGAATTTGAGGAAGTCTTTACTGAGGAGTGATATTTGCACTGGCCAGAAACTTCATGGGCAATTTGTTTTTAGAAGTTATTATATTCACATTAGTGAAATGCTAACATTACCAACACATGACATTATGTTTATGAAGGTTTGCATGTATGAAATAAGTTAAAGTCAAACAATCAGATTATTAAGAAACTTCAGGTTAAAGCAATTTATTAAAATAATGAGACATATTCATGGCCACTAATTTGTTCAAAAAAATTAAACAAGGTTTATTAATGTAAAATACACACTAAATATACTTGACAATTAAAAAATTGCTTTTTATTTTTTGAGACAGAGTCTTGCTCTGTCACCCAGGCTAGAGTGCAATGGCGTAATCTCGGCTCACTGCAACCTCCACCTCCTGGGTTCAAGCGATTCTTCTGCCTCAGCCCTCCAAATAGCTGGGACTACAGGCACATGCTGACACGCCCAGGTAATTTTTTTGTATTTTTAGTAGAGATAGGGTTTCACCATGTTAGCCAGGATGGTCTTGATCGCTTGACCTCGTTATCCCCCCGCCTTGGCCTCCCAAAGTGCTGGCATTACAGTCGTGAGCCACTGCGCCCAGCAAAAATTGCTCTTATATGCATTCCAGCTGTACACAATCTGAAGTTGGTAATTCTGAGAAGTAATTTCCTTAGTATATGGCATTTGATTAAAGTAGATCCTAAACATTATACGTGAAATTACAAAGAAATTTCTCTTGAAGCAGAAACAAGTATAATAATGACTAAATATGAAAATGAAATGTATATTAAATATATTAAAGCTTCCTTTCAAATAGCTACATGATATAATTTTAAAAACAATGTTAACTCTGAAAGTCTATCTGCAATCATTCTAATGCAGCAAAGAGTAAATCTTATAGGTGACTAATAACTTCTAATGAATCTTCTTTTTCCTCAGTTTTCTCTGCCTGTTGTAATAGCAGAATACTATTTATAGGTCATGTTGAGTGCTCACTTCAATGAGAAGAGATTCAACCTTCCTTTTTTAATGTCAAAGGGCCTTACATGAGAATCGAAACTTTGAGCTTTTAAAACTGAAGACTGCACTAAAAAGAAGGAAAGACTGTTAAGCTAGACAGGAGAGTTCTAATGCTGTTTAGTAAATTGATCATATTTAACTTATAGATTAATCTATAACATGGCAGAATATTCCTACGGAGCACACATGATGAAACCTTCATCCTAAAAAAGCCACAACCAAAACAGTGAACAAAATGGGCCACTGACTTAAACAAAAAACCACCTGTTACTTGGCATAGGACTGATAACTTTTAGGTCAGCAACTGCCTACCAGTTGTAAAAATTCCCTTCTGGAATGACAGGGTGAGGAGTTCTGCAGACCTGCTCTCCAGTAAAATAAGCATAACTGGGGGAAATTATTTTTAAAAAATTTACAGCCTCTGGAAATTGTTCTGAGAGCATACAACAAATGAAGAAACATTCATTCCAGAAAATATACTAAAATCAGACAAGAGCAAGAGTCTGTGACTTCTGAACCACTACCTGCTCTTGCTCTTCTCCTCCTAGTTCAGTGTGATGGAAACTCCACTTCAGGAAGGTGCAGCCAAAAACACAGGGCACCCCGTCTACCCAGCTACTAGCCAAGGACCATGGTAACTTCTGTGGGGCAGGCCACCATTTCTCATCTCCCCCTGCTATATGTTGTAGAGGCTCAATTCCAAGAGTGTGAGGCCAAGAGGTCAGGGAAATCCCTTCTTCAACCCAGCCCCTACTCATAAGGTGGAGGATCTATTTCTGGTGCAGCACACTTAGAATAGTAGGGGCCGAGTGACTCACACACCAGTCCTTTTGTAGGCCTTTGGTTCAATGCTGGAAAGGCAAGCAAAGATCAGAAGCTACCACTCCAATGCAGTGCTCTGCTCCTAAAGTACGGATGCCTCTCAGGGGAAAGTGTGTCACTGTCCTCACTCTCACCTCAGGAGCCATGCTCAGGGATTTCGCCCAGGAGAAGTGTCAGGCTGTAACAGGCAGCTACAAATCTGTCCCTTAAAGAACTGACTATTTAAAACAGAGTGTGGGGAAGTTCAAATCCAAGGGTATATTAGAAACAAATGGAGGTTTGATGGAAAGTGATAGAAAGAAGGCAGTTAGCATCATGAAAGAAACAAACTAAATCACAAACCAGCTAGCTTAACAGAGAGAACTACGGAAAGAAGAACTACAAATAACCTTCCTGAAGTCTGGACAAACCTACAACACTAACCTACAGAACAAATCTGCAAAGGAATCCAAACTTAATTATATCAGACGATGGAGGAATTTATGTTCCCAAGGTATTGTTAAAAATAGAGCAATCAGCTGGCAATTACTGAAGTCTAACAGCTGAGTGTGATCCAGAAGAGACAAAGAGAGCCCTGCTAAAACCACTGTCGACCCAGGATGACAAGGCACATTGCCAACGCTGTAGCCTCTGAGGCACAACATCAAAGGCTTCACACTACAGGGAAAATACTCTTCACTGAAACAGTCTAGCCCATCACAACAAATAAACAAGCAAACAACAATAACAAGTTTTGGGGAGTAGAAGGCAGTATCCAAAGTTGCTACCGTATACTACTGTGGTAAAGAATCTGGCTCCATTTTTAAAATATTTGTCTGCTGACAGCTTTTAATTCTTACCCCTCCCTTTTCCTCTTGGGCCCTATATCTAAGTAAGCTTGTAAAAAAGTCAGCCTCAATTGGTGCTGGTGGGAGATTTATGCCCCTCAAACCCTGCTCATGTATAGGAACCTCACCCGGGCCTCACCCCTAAATAGCACAGAAATAATCTTCCAAGCCAGTCTCCTGTCCTTGCTCTCTCAAACCATTTTCAGACTAATTTGGAAGTCCTGCCTTGTGGTTTCCACAAAGCCTCTTTACGTGATTAATAAACCTTTTCATACCTTCTTGGCTTCTGAGACAAATTTTGGAGGGAAGACTGTGCATACGTTTTCTGTGGAATGACCACATATATCTAAAATGTCCAATAAAAAATTATGACACACATAAAGAAACAGGAAAGGATAATCCATATATAAGAAAACAGAAAACCAAAAACCTAGCAACACACAGTGCTGTGAGAGGGACCAAATGTAAATTTCACAGACAAAAACTTTAAAGCAGCCATTATAAATATGTTCAAAAAACTAAAGGAAATTATGCTTAAAGAAGTAAAGGGAAGTATGCCTTATCAAATACAAAATATCAGTAGACAGAAATAATAAACCAAATGGAAATTATGGAACTGAAAGTAAATATATTGAAATTAAAAATTCACTTGAGGGGCTCAACATTAGGTTTGACTGTCAGAAGAATTAGCAAACTTCATGATAGGTTATGCAGCCTGAAAAAAAGAGACAAAAAAAGGACAAGGAAAAAATGAAAAGAACGTCAAAGAATTGTCGGACCAATTAGGTACACCAAGATATATGTAATGGAATTTCTCCAGTAGAGGTGAGAGAGAGAGAGAACAAAAAATATTTGAAGAACTAACTCCTAAAACCTTCCCAAATTTGATAAAAAAACATTAATATTCAAATCTAAGAAGCTCAATGAATGTGAAGCAGAATAAGTGCAGAGATCAATACCCAGATAGATAAATCATAGTAAAAATGCTGAAAACCAAAGAAAAAGAAAATTTTTGAAAGAAGCAAGGGAAAAACTATTCATGATATAGAAGAGAATCCTAGTAAGTTTAATGGGTGACTTCTCATCAGAAACAGTGGAGAGCAGAAGGCAGTGGGATGACATACTCTAAGTGATGGAAGAAAAACGCTCCTTCAACCAAAAGTCCTACATTCAGGAAAATTAATTCTAAAATTTTAGAGGAAATAAAGATATTTCTAGATAATGAAAAACTGAGATAATTCACTGCTAGCAGACTCACCTTATAAGAAATACTAAAGTTGCTTAGGACGAAAGCAAGTGACCCCTAATGGCAATTCAAATCCATATGAAAAAACAGTACAATTAGTAAAGGAATTATGTAGCTATAAAAGACAGTTTAAATGTATATTCCTTCTCCTTTCTTAACCAATTTAAAAATGCAACTATAGAAGCAATATGTACATAATTGTATCACTAGGCCCATAATATTTAGAAATGTAATGTATCTGCCAACAACCGCACTAAGAAGATGAGTGGGACTAAAACTGCAATGGACCAAGAAAATGACACCAGATGGTAACTTGAATTCACAGGAATAAAGGAAGAGAACCAGAAACAGCAACTAAGAAGGTGAATATAACAAACGCTGTAAATAATATCTGCTCTACTGTCTTCTCTAAGCTTAAGAGACATAAAGTTACATAAAGTATTATTTACAGCAATGTATGATGAGTTTGTAATATATATAGGTGTAATATGTATTATAATAAGGGGGAAGAGAATAGAGCTATAAATGATAGACATATCTCACTGGAATTAAGTTAGTACATATCTGAAGTAGATTCAGATGAGTTAAAATATATGTAGTGAGCCCTATAGCAACCACTAATCAAAATAAAAAGTTAGAAAAGTTATTAAAGGGATTAAGATGTTACAACAGAAAATACTCATTGAAAGCAAAAGAAAGCAGAAAAGTAGGAATAGAGGACCAAAAAAGGACTGAGACATAGTAAACACAAGGCAGATGGAAACTCAACTGTTGCAATAATAACACTGATGATAACTTGTCAGTGGATTAAACAAGTCCACCAAAGGACAGAGCTTGTTAGACTGGATAAAAAAATGCCTACCAAATGCAAAGATTTTAGTTTAGGGTATAAAGCTGATGCTCTCCTTAACATAAGCCATTGTCAGGTCCGTGAACTTCCACGTGGAAAGAAAAGCAACATGAGATGTGTATGGAGAACCATTCCTTTTCAGTCTGCTAAGGTTGGAGCTCATCCATTCAGTTCACCAGATAAAGCATATACATACTTAGAAAAAGGTGATG
Source organism: Cacajao melanocephalus (assembly GCA_963573385.1). NCBI lineage: Eukaryota > Metazoa > Chordata > Mammalia > Primates > Pitheciidae > Cacajao > Cacajao melanocephalus. Next base: position 6,197 of record CAUYLG010018852.1, read on the forward strand.
ATCACCAAGGATCAGGACTGAATCTGACATAGGCATGGCATGGGCTGACATTAACAGCCATTGTGACAGGTTAAGTCCTAAAGAAGCATCATTAGCTGCAAGTCTGTTGTGAGGTTTTACGTCTTTGCTCTTTATTTGGTAATGAGTTCTGCATGTGAAATCAAGAACAGAAGACTGATGAATGCTGCAAATAACCTTACATCAACTGACACAATTTCAGAATGAAATAAAACCAGATATAATAATGCTTATTAATAGAAAAATGCTGCCTGAACTGTACAAGGTATTAGTTTAAAAATCCAATATTGAAATAGGTTCATTTGCTCTCTTAACAAATATTTAATGAGTAAAACTGAATATAATACATTATACTTAAAGAAGAATCTGAGTGATTAGACAACTATTTCAAATATTTCTAATTCAATTTATACAATTTTTACATAAAGTTGAAGTGAAAAGTATCATTTAGAAAAAGACAAAGTCCATGAGAATCCTGAGCCTGTAGAGAATCTTAGCAGCTGGGGACATTAAGAAAGTTTCATCAGGCCTTGAAGCACAGGGACTATCTGGACACATACAGGTGCAAGGAGAACTCACAGGCAGAGGCACAAAGGTGGGAAAGTGGACATGGCAGAGAACTTCAGATCAGGTTATTTAGGGAAAAGTGTGGACTTAGTTATAATTTATGTCCTCAACTACTATGCAAGGCATTTATACAAGGTATATATTTGAGCAAAGTTTCTGAATGTTTTATAATCCTACAGTTGAAGACAGTCTATATAAAGACACCTGTATTTTCACAGACTTTAAGTTCCAAGTAAACATGTCTCTGTAGATGAATGTGGATTCTTTCTTCTATGAGACATTCAAATAACTTTCCTTTTTTGTCTTAGCTACCAATTTACTCAGAGTAAACTCCAGTGCACAAATGTTTAATGTTGCTTAAATGTTTAGGTCCCATGTAATGCCCTGGGCCTAACAACTCTTGGGATCTTTCAGATCATCTCTGAGATATTTTAAATTTTCTTCCTGTATTTTGCAGCATATATAGTGTTTAAAGTGCTTTCAAATTCTTTCAGAAACAGTACTATAAACACTAAACATGATTCTGTTATACTTATGTGACCTATGTGAAAGGTTTCTGAAAGTCAGGATAAATATTAGAAATATATATGTGCATGCACCTTGTTAGATTACTGAAGGATTTGGTCATTAAATTATTTTCTGCCCACTCTGACAGTCTCATTTGGGAAACAGAACTGAGTTATATTACCTCTGACGCATTAATATCCTGGGAATTATTTCATTATTGGGACATATATGCATAGACATATGCACCCATCCTTTCATCCATTTTTCAAGTAATATTTACTGGGTGCTTAATATATGCCAAGCACTGTTCTAACTGGAAATACAAGAGTATTTCTTGGCAGAAACTTTTGCTCCTTTATTTTTACATGTAAGTAAATAAAATAGGTCATGCTAAAGAGAAAAATAAAGCAGGGGAAATAGATCAGACATGTCCATGTGAGAGTGGTGTTTGGAATTTAATGAAAGCAAACTTACAAAGTGATATTGAGTGAAGATCTGAAGGAGGCTGGATGCAGTGGCTAACACCTGTAATCCTAGCGCTTTGGGAGGCTGAGGTGGGAGGATTGTTTGAGGACAGGAATTTGAGACCAGCCCAGGCAACATAAAGAGACTCTGTCTCTAAAAAGACCCTCCACAAACAACGAAAAAATGCCCACAAAATAAATAGGAGATGTGAAGGAGATGAGGAAGTGAGCCCTGTGGCACTCTGGGGGAAGAGCGTACTGCAGGGCAGCAGCTGTGTCAAGGCTGGAGGTGACAGTGTGTCTCAGGAACATAGGCCATGGAGGTCTGTGTGGCTGGGACAAGGGGAAACGGAGCAGGAGAGGATGAGATCAGGTCTGAAATGTGAGGGGTCAGGCCATGCAGAACCCTGAGATTCGTTGTAAGGACTTGAGTTTTACACATTACGGTACGGACTACAAAGAACACAGGTTTGGGAATCAGAGTCAGCTGTGCCAATTATTAGCTGTGCGACTTATGGGCCTTTGTTTTCTCTACTTCTTAATTAATTTATCAAGAAAATGGGTGTAACAGCATCATTTATAGTAAGTTGATTTCAGGCACGAACACGAAAAGGGTGAAATGAAATAATGTATGGAGAGTGTCTAACACAGTGCTCTGTGCTAAGAGGCTTAATAAATCTTAGTTTCTTTGAGGTGCTATCACAGGTACAGTAATGAACAATATCTGACACTGGTCTCATAAAATTTACAGAGCCCTCTGGGACAAAAAATTTAACAACCTAAATGTAAATAATAGAAAAATCACCCAGTCACACATCTTTGCTCAGAAAAGTAACTACTGACTAGCTCACAGGTGTCTTAATCCAAGGCTACCCCTCTACAACTGGCAGGTAACTAAAGAAGAGGCCAAGCATGAAAAGCTATGTCCAAATATGGATAGTAAGAATTTGTTGGACCAGAATTCTAAATGGAGACAGACAAATCTGACCAGCTAGTAGAGGGAGAAGAAACAAACATTAAGAGATTCAGAGTTAGAAAAGAGGTAGCTCTGCCATTTTAGGGCAACTAGAGCTTAGAGGCTGAGGAAGAGATAGGGATGGTCACGTGGTCCCCAGAGTTTCCTGGCCCTCTAACAAGAGCCAACGACACCCTTTAATGTATCTGCTCCTTTTCTGACTACACTGTACTCCAGGGTGCCTGAGCCTGTATTCCTTTATCATAATTAGACAACTAGCAGTGTGATGCTGTGAGGCAGTGCATCATACACTATCCAAGGGGCCATACTGGTGTTGAACTCCTAGGTGTTAAGGAGAAGGTCCTTGGTAGATTAAAAAGATCCTTCAAGAATGAGCAGTGGCAGCTGAGGGTGGTGGCTCATGCCTATAATCCCATCACTTTGGGAGGCTGAGGTGGGTGGATCACAAGGTCAGGAGTTCAATACCAGCCTGGCCAAAATAGTGAAACCCTGTCTCTACTAAAAATACAAAACAGAATCAGCTGGGTGTGGTGGTACACATCTGTAGTCTCAGCTACTCAAGAGGCTGAGGCAGGAGAATTCCTTGAATCTGGGAGGCAGAGGTCGCAGTGAGCTAAGATCGCACCACTGCACTCCAGCCCGGTGACAAAGCAAGACTCCATCTCAAAAAAAAAAAAAAAGAAATTAAAAAAAAAAATTAGCTGGGCGTGGTGGTGTGGGCTTGTAGTCTCAGCTACTAAAGAGGCTGAGGCATGAGAATCGCTTGAACTCCATAGGCAGAGGTTGCAGTGAGCCATGATCATGCACTACACTCCAGCCTGGGCAACAGAGTAAACCTCTGTCTCAAAAAAAAAAAAAAAAAAAAAAAAATGCTTTTCTACAGGGACTTTTCAAGTTTTTCCACCATAAATGCAAAGTTAGGTCACTAAATTCAAGACCATGTAATTGTAATAGACTTCATCAAACATTTGGTTGTTATATATTTTGGGATTAAGTAAAACTGCAGGCAACCATAACATTAAGGTATCAGTGTGATTTAAAACATATGTTTTAAGTCTCTTTATGTGAATTAAAATTTGGTCAATAGAATAGGTTAGAACTTATCCTAAAGGAAAACTCAATTTTTTGATCTGTACACTGGAATCAGCATTAATTTCAGGATAATGCTAGAAATGCTCTGTGAGCAATGGTAAATATACACTCCACAGCAGCAGGGTTTAAGAACTTATAATTTTATGTTCAGTAGTTCAGACTCTACATGTTTTTATAAGAGAACCCATTGCATCGTATTTTTAATGGTCACAAAAGCTTCACTGTGGCCTAAGAGGACAGAAAAATATAAAGCTAGATTTAACAAAGCCATCTTGAAGATACAGTCTGTGCTGCTTTTAAGAAGAAAAAGTATGTGTGTGTGTACCTTTAGCATACTAATCAGAATTACTAAATCGATGAAAAAATGTTACATACTTTTAAGTCAGCTGAGCAATTCTAAGGTGTCAAAAAGTACCCTCGACCTTAGCTCGTTTTGCCCTCCTGGTAGGTTTGTTTTATAATCTCTCATGACTCACTGACATACAGTATTTCCACTTTTTAAAGTTTTTTTCAGAAACAAAATTCCATTTCACTTTAGGTAAAGGCCACAAAAATGCAAACACATATTGTCTTTGAGAATTTTGACAGAAGTACTGTGTCGTGTTTTCTAGGACTATGTTTTCCTAGAGCAGAAAGGCCAAGTTTTCATTACTTGCCAGAAGCACTATAATTAAGGTGCTTCTAAAAATCTATAGGGAAAAAAAAGAGATAATGTCTCAATTTGTAATAAGTTATCCTACATAATTTCAGCTAATTTTATCTCATATTTTAATTAACTCGTATTTCTAAAAATGTATACTAAAAACATTCTCAAATAATAAGCACCTGATTCCTATGAATGATATCTGAGATCCTGAGTGCTAAGAGTGAAATGAGATCTCCGGTAATTAAAAACTAAAGTTTCATGTTACTCTGTGATTTCAGCTAGTTTTCAGAAGACCATTTATGGAAAAAAATTAGCTCTGTTAACATTGAAGATAGATAGGAGTGGTGCTGCTAAATAATACTTTTTAGATATTTTTTGTTTTTCATGCCAATATACAATATGAAGTGTCCATTATGATTATGGACAATTTCTACTAACAGAAATGTGAACATCTTGGACAAAACATTGTTACATGGCTTACTGAAGTTGAATGCTAATTTCATATCCTTCTTAACTACATCAGTGGTCCAGAACATTTAGTATTAACAGACTTTAGTTCACAGTAAACTAATTATATTGAATAGAAATAGACTTAGCTCATCTTCAACTTGACTAGATAAGAATTCAAACAATTTAAAGCTACTTACTGTATATTCATTATATTGTATATTAAAATTATGACATTTTGCTCCACAATATATACAGTTCATTAAAGAGTCTAATTAGATAAAAATAGAAAACGAAAATATCAATCAGTCACCATGATCATTTATGTTCATTGGCATAATATATGCTGCTTAGGGATGCCGTAAATTGTCATTCTGATGAAAAGATCTGGCAGGTCACACTGTCTAAATCATGTTATGTGCCCAAGCAAAAAGCTTGATTCAAAAATCTATATTACAGTCTAAACCCATGAAAAAAGTAACTAGTAAAAGTTAAAATGTCAGCACAAATCTGTCAATTAGGATTGAAAGCAATCCACTTAGGTGACTAAGAATCACTGTTGGGGGTAAATTAACAGATGGAAAACACTGTATAATAGAAGCAAAACAGTAATTCTATTTTGTTATTTTAAAAATTGTTCTCACTTTATACTAAGAGCTGAATATTTAAGGGCACCATATACTGTTTTTAAATGGAATTTTTCTTCTGGAGTTATATTAATAATGAAAATATTCAATTTCAAAATGTCAAAAAAGGGAAGTTTAAAAAACTTTCATGCATTTATGCAGAAAATACAATGTCATTGCCTCATGTCTATCGTCAGCAGTTTGCAATCCTAGATATCAGATTAAGAACACATCTATATTCAGAAAGCAGGTGTGAAGAAATACCAAGCCATGTAACACAGTCTGCTACTAAATGTCATATCAGTCTCTTGGTAAAAAACTGCCTAATGTTTTATATATCTGAAGACCGAATTTACATCTACTCTGTTATCCAAAGGATATTTCTTTACTTTAGTCTACGTGATAGTAGGAGAAAACACTCACCTATCCCTTTTCATTTTCTTAAGTATACTGTGGTGGGTGATCAGGAGAAGGATAGATAAGTCTACATTAGCCTCTGAAGAAAAGTTAATCTGCTGCAACTCAAAGCAAATACATCGTTAAATGCCAAAATGGAGCGGGTACAGCTAATAGCTGTTGCTAAAATGTATGCATTGCTTGCTTTTCCAATGGGAACAAGTGGGAGGGAGGAAGTAGAATGGGAGAAGAGGAGAGGAAAGGAGCAAGATGACCACCTACCATACATGAAGATGAGAAAGGGGACTTCAAATTCAAACTATGATAGAAATGAAGAAAAAGTTCAGGAACTATGAGAAAGAACACAATGAGGACTTGAATTTAGAATGAGTGACTGAGAGCAAGGACAGTCTTCCAATCTAATGGTGTGTGTGTGTGTGTGTGTGTGTGTGTGTGTGTGTGTGTGTGTGTGTGTCTGAGAAAGAATGAAGGTGGCTGGGTTTTACCTAGAATTACGGTGTCTGAATGTGAGAGAATAAGAGAAATTAAGCATATCTGCAAGAGAAGGCTGGTAATAATTTACCATGGATAGGAGGGAAATGGAGGCTGGATAGGGGATGAGTGAATATAAAGTAGCAGGATCAGTGAACTGCAGGCCCCAATGAGATCCAAAAAGTGTTGCAGGGAAGGCACTTATGCATGTAACCTAGAAGGATAAGGGGTGGTAGGAGAGTGGCTGTTTGACTAGTAGTTTCCGAGATGGTATATTTTCTGGTACCTAGAAGGTGCAGGGAATGAACTGAGCTGGCTGAGATGGAGAGGTCATGGTGCTGGGCTGAGTCATCTCTGTAGACACTGAAATCACTTAAAATGATGGCAAAAGTTAGACACCTGTCCAGAAGATGTTATGTCTCCAGAGAACTAGGAAATTGATAGATGCTAGTAATAAAAAAGGGAAGATGACGTTTGGTGTAACTGGGTGGCAGAAACCTCATATGAGGAGGAGATTTGCAGACATTTCAGGGAGAAATAATTTGTAAGTGATACTGGGGATTAAGGTTGCTGATCTGTAAACACCAAAATATGAGCCATGTGGCATATTGCATTAGAGACAGCTACGGGGGATGCTTCCATAACTGTGAAAGGAACTCCGTGAAAAGAAGCAAGACTACAGATGAGAGGTGACGGTGGAGCTGGCACTCAGAGTGGAAGTGTGGGGGAGGCAGCAAAGGGGTCAGGGATGGGTAAGTCAGGAGACAGAGCTCAAGGGGAATGGTCACTCTTACTGGATATGGGAAACAGAGTGGCTAACAAGATAAGTAAGCAAAGAGAAAACAGTAAGAACTCTTAGGGGAAATAGCATTTGAAATACAGCTTGAAAGAAAGACAAGTATGATATAGACAGGTTGACAGCTTACCAGTTAGAACAATCATTCTCAACCAGGACTGTTTTGCCTTTTAGGAGACACTGAACAATGTCTCAAGACATTTTTGGTTGCTACAGGTATTTAGATGGTAGAAGCCAGGTATGGTGCTAAACCAAACATCCTACAACGCATATGGCAGCTTGCCACAACAAACAAGGATCCTGCTCAAAATGTCAACAGTGCCATGATTAAGAAACCCTGACGTAGAGAAAGTAGCAAAGGCAAGGCAAAGAGGAAAACTAGAGGAAACTGGAAAAAAGGAGAGTTTGGCTGAAGCGCAGGATGCCAGCAGGGTAACAGGAGACAAAGCTAGAAAGGAAGAGAGGATCACACTGTAGGCAGGCAAGGGAATGCGCGTCTACCTTAGAGGATAGAGAGGAGCCACTGAAGGTCTTTGAGCAAATCAATGTTATAATATCACTGAATCGGGAGGGTTTACATAGGCTTGGAGCCTTATCAGTAATTTATCATTTCAGTTTACAAGCACCGTCAAGTATGTCTTTAATCATTCTTTAATGATTTAGGCTCATCTCCTTAATAGAACAGTAAAAGCCCTGGATGAGACTCATCATGTCCCACATTTGACCACACACACAGTAGGCTACTCTGAAATTCAGACTTTAAGATGCATGGCTTTTAACAGCCTATCACACACCTCCTTCAACTACTAAGAATAGAGAAAATATGAAAAACTTTAATTTCCTCTCTCTTCATCCCCAGTGTCTATTTAGAGGCACTGATGAACAAAAGAAGTGCCAGGAAGCATGAGGCAGAAAAAGAAAAAGGCCTGAATCAATACAAGAAGTATCTGGATTTCTTCTGAAAAAATGAGCGTAAACCATACTGCTAGAGTTTGGAAATATTCACTAAACCTAAACCATGGCTCACTAAACTTCTTCAATTATTTTAACCCCTCCCCTTCAAGAAGAAAATCATTACTAACAACTTAAGCTTCTGGATTTGTACCAGTTTTTAGCTGTTCTGTAAGTTTGTTTGGATCACTTTAGTCAGCATTACTTTCAGTGATGACGGTAATTTATAAAAAGCAAGGCAATCTGTTTCTAAAATGAAAATCTTAAACTTGATTTAAGTTTCCTTTCCTGTTCTTCTCTCTGAAAATAAATTAGACACAAAACAAGGTCAGCAAGGCAATAATGTCCCAAAATGAATCAGATCTTTTCTGTCAGGTAAAGAATTTAATCTGCTGGCAAGGTTTTCTGTTCAGAATGATACCACAATGCCAAAGAGTCACCTATTCCTTCTGTAGTGTACCAAATGGAGCCCTAGTGACATTAAAGAGCTTATACTATTTCAATGACACTTTGTTTATACTTTGGGAAGGCTTATTCACCAGACAATATTTCAGGGAACATTTATTAGAGAGAGAAGCCTAATTCTTCAAACCACATGCATGGATCAAGCTAAATAAATCCTACAATGGGAAGAATCTTCTACCTTAGGAAGGATACAGAGTACATCCCTTCCTTTACCCTTAATCAGCTCCAAAAAGTGCTTCCCTCTCTCTTTTTATTTTGAGATAGTCTTGCTCTGTCACCAGGCTGGAGTGCAGTGGTGCTATCTCGGCTCACTGTAACCTCAGCCTCCTGGGTTCAAGCGAGTCCCATGCCTCAGCCTCCCAAGTAGCTGGGACTACAGGCACGTACCACCACGCCCAGCTAATTTTTTGTATTTTAGTAGAGACAGGGTTTCATCACGTTGGCCAGGATAAGTCTCAATCACCTGCATGATCCGCTCACCTTGGCCTCCCAAAGTGCTGGAATTACAGGCATGAGCCACCGTGTCCAGCTGTGCTTCCCTCTCTTAACAGACCAAAAAGAGGGATAGAGGCACTCATAGAGATTGCAGAGTATAAGAAATACTACCAAAGTATAAATATATTAACTGGTATCATCTATTAAGAGATAATAAATTCAGCCAAAATGAGATAAAGGCAAATGCAGGGATTCTTTTAAGTAAATTTTTACTGAGAGCTACGTTTTATTTTTCTTAAGAAAGGACACTTTAGGAGACATACCTTTGTGCACAGTGGTTTCTATCACAGAAAGTTAAGAAAGCTCACATTCTTTTCCATCTGTTACTGGCTACAACAAATTCTCCCCTTCCATTTCATGCAGTGTACTTATAAAGCACATTTTAAATTTAGTGTAGTCTGATGGTTCCCTATAATGAGTGAAGATTTTGTCTCACATGATAATTGTATTTTTATCCAACTGGGAAGTCAGTTACCTTTTTCTAATATTTTCAGGGGTTGAAGGCCATATATAATGAGATGCCTCATATCTTAAGTAATTTCTGCCAGTGGGGTCATTTACTTCTCCACATATGTATGCTTTTATTGTTAAATATAATACAGTGATAATCAGAAGGCTTCTGGGTTCTATTTGTTCATAGATCAGAATGGAAGGAAATCACAGCTAACCTTTATGATACACTGATTATGCTCCAGGCACTGTACTGAATACTTTGCATGTATTCACTCATTCGATTCCTCACCTTGCAAGCCAGGAACCAGTAACAGCCCCATTTCTACAGATAAGGCTAAATTTGCCCAGCAGTCAGTAGTAGAACCAGGATTGGTACCCAGATCTACCTGGCTCCACCGCCTGCATTTTTAACCATGAAGCTCCACAGTCTTCCTTTGCAACTGGCTTGTACTTTCCTTCATTCATTCGTTCAAATATGTACCACTAGAGACCAGGTGCAGTGGCTGACACCTGTAATCTCAGTGCTTTGGGAGGACAAGGTGGTGAGATTGCTTGAGTTCAGGAGTTCGAGGCTATAGTGAGCTATGAACACACCACTGTACTATAGCCTGGGTGACACAGTGAGCCCCATCTCACCAAAAGAAAAGAAAAGAAAAGAAAGGAGTCACTAGACACCAGGACACTAGACACCTGTGTCAGGAGTTGTAGCAAAACTGGTAAACAGGGAAGACAATTTCCCCAAGAGCTGACATTCTACTAGGGGCCAAATACAAGTACATAAGCAAGTAGAGAGAGCCATTGCATTTGGGGTCAAAGTAGGCTTCCCAGAGAAAAGAAGTGTCAGTTGAGACCTGAAGGGTATGTAAAAGTCAGTTCAGTGAAAGAGGAAGGGGAAACAAAGAGGTAGGGGAAGGTGTGGGTCAGAGGAAACAGCCTGTAAGCTCCATGTGGCAGAAGCACAAAGGAAGAGATGGGGGTTCAAGAGAGCTACAGCTGGAGCACTGGGCAGGGACAAGACCAGAAAAGCCCTTGTGCACCATGACAAAAAGCAGACGATTCTTTCTGCTGGTTATAAGGTGCCACGCAGAGATTTTAAGAAAGGGTGTGATAGGCTCTGATCTGTAATTTAGATGTTAGGACGGTGGCCATCTGGAGACTGAACGGGAAGAGAAGACGACTGGTGGCTATAAGACCAGTCTGGCAACTGTCATGATAAAGTAAGCCGGAGGTAATTGCAGCTGGAACCAGAGTAGCTGCAAGAGAATACATAGAAATTGATGGTTTCAAAAGGTTTTTATCATGAAGATTTGGGAACTGATTGGATGTGAGGTGTGAGAAAGAGAAGAGTCAAGAATGACGCTTGGAAATGACTTGACCACTGTGAAGATGGTGTCCCCCACTGAAATAAAGAAACAGGAGGATGAAGAGGTTTTAAAAAAGATAATGAGTTCTATTTTGGCTACGTTGAGTTTGAAATATCTGTGGGTTATGGGGTGAAATCCATGAGAGGTCTAGAATAAGAGATAAATTTGGGAGTTGGTGGCATAACTAATGTAACTGATATAAGCTGTCGAAGTGGCCAAGTCAATGAAGTGCTCAAGGAGAGTGTTTTGCTTGAAAAAGGAAAGGGGCTGAGTACAACGTCCTGAGCTTCACCTACATCTATGGGACACTGAGAAGAAAAAGGGCCCACAGAAGGTTCTGAAAAGAAAGAAAAGCAGGTTTCACAGTGGTTAAGGAAAGCAAATGTTATGAGGACACAAAAGTAGGTAAGTGTCATATGCTACCTAGAGGTTAAGTAAGAGCCAGAAGGGCAGGAGGTTGTGAAAGTTCTGGGAGGTGATGACTAGGTGTGTCCATGGGTCTGGGTGCCTGAAACAAGGTGGAGGTGATAGACAATGCAGGTAACTATTAAATGGAACAGATAAATATTAAAATCAATTTGGAAAATGATCTGTGCAAAGCATTCTTTATGTGTTTGATTATAACTCATTCATTAAAAAAAACAATCAGAGACCTTTGGAGGCATGACTTAAAGCATAATTCTCAAGCTTGTCTGATCACAAGTACCCTACGGAATCTCTCCCCTACTCTTGCTCTGGTTCCTTTGGTTCTTTTCATTCTAGCATCAGCTGACTCCCACTACCCCCGCTCCCATATCCACTCTAAAGCCAATCCTCCCTGGTATTCTTTCACGGAGCACCTTGCTTATGTGTTTTTTCACAGCTCAGAATACTCTTCCTGATGGCATATTTTCTCATTTATTTTCTCTTACCCAAGGGGCTGCAAACTCCACAGGGTAGAGATTTCTAGTTTTGTTCACATAGGCACATGATAACCATGTCATAAATGTCTGGTGACTGAATGACCAAAATGGCAGCATCATTTTTGTAGCAAATCTGAAACTCACCAAAACTTTATATAGTGTTTTCAAACGGAGGATGATTATCCTTTAGTAGGTCATGAAATAAATTTTATCAACATTTAAAAATTCAGTTGCACCACAGAATGAGTAAGCATTGTTAGGTAAAATGTTTATATGTGGCAACTGCAGATCCAAGATGGCCGAATACGAACAGCTCTGGAGTGCAGGTCCCAGCAAGAACAAGGCAGAGGGTGAGTGATCTCCGCATTTCCAAACGAGTTATTACTGCCCACAGACCAGGAGATTCTCAGGCTGAAAAGTGCCATGAGTTTCCAGCATGGCAGCCGGCGCAGCAGGTCTCCGCACAAAAACGCACACAAATCTGGGCGGCAGTTTCAACTGGTGCCTGGAACACCTGAGAGTCAGAGCTGCCCATTCAACTAAAAAAAAGGGGCTGAAACGGGGAGCCAAGCGACATGGCTGAGTGGATCTCACACCCACAAGGACGAGCAATCTGAAATGCTCTGGATTGAGAGTTTCACAGCAAGCTCAGCGGGACTCAGGACGGTCCAGCTCTGTGGGGGGAAGGGCGTCCGCCATTACCTAGGAATTCCGCCACTACCGAGGCACACCACTACTAAGGAAGTCCGCCATTACCAAGGCAGTCCACCATTACAGCGGCAGTCTGCCATTACGGAGGCAGACTGCCATTACTGAGGCAGTTCTAACTATACCTCTGTAAAGAAAACCACAAGGAAATTCACACAGCAGCTGAGCAGAGCCCATGGCAGCTCAGCAACACCTTTGCTGGCAGACTGTGACTAGGCTACCTCCTTGCTGGGCAGGGCATCTCTGAAAAAAGGCAGCAGTACATCAGGAACTTATAAATAAAGCCCTACCTTCCTAGGACAGAGCACCTGGGAAAAAAGGCAGTTAATGAGTTCCGCTGCAGCAGACTTAAATGTACCTGCCTAGCAGCTCTTAATGGAACAACGGAGCTCACACCTCAGCACTTGACCTCCTATAAGGAACAGACTGTTGCCTCAAACAGCTCCCTGACTCATGTATAACCAAAGAGACACCTCATAAAGGAGACCTCACGCTGACATCTGGTGGGTATCATTCTGGGACGAAGATAACAGAAGAAGAAACTGGCAGCAACCCTTACTGTTCTGCAGCTGCTGCAGGTGATACTCAGGCAAGCAGGGTCTGGAGTGGACTTCCAACAGTCCTACAGCAGAGGAGCCTGACTGTTAGAGGGAAAACTAAAAAACAGGAAGAACTGGGTGCGATCCAAGATGGCCAATTAGGAACAGCTCAGGATTGCAGCTCCCAGTGAAAGCGCAGAGGGTGAGTGGACGCCGCATTTACAGATGGATTTTTATTGCCCACAGACTAGGAGATTCCCAGGTGGAGGAGCCCTACGGGTCGCCAGCGTGGCTCTTTTGGCCGGCGTGGCGGTTTTGCCGGCGCCCCGGCGTGGCAGTTCTCCGTACAAAATACACTAGTCTGGGTCTCCCTTCTAGCTGGCGAGTGGAGCTTCGGGAAGGCAGAATCGCCCATTCATCTGATTAAAAAGGGGTCTGAAACAGGGAGCCAGGCCAGGAGATTCCTGGGCAAAAAAGTGCCACGAATATCAGTGCCACTGTTTCAGCCGGCACAGAGGGTAGCCGCACGGGAAATCACGCAGATCCCAGCGCCTTTTCACCAGGCGACTGGAACACCTGGGAGAGAGTTGATCGTTCAACAAAACAAAAAAGGCTCTGAGGCAGGGAGCCAGGTGATCAGCCTCAGCTGGTCCCACCCCCACAAAAAGAAAAACAGCAATTGGAAACGCTCAGGGTTGAGAGTTTCACAGCAAGTACAGCTGAACCCGGGACAGTCCAGCTTTGTGGGGGAGGGGCGTCAGCCATTACCGAGGCACTCCACCACTACGGAGGCAGCCCACCATTGCTGAGGCAGCTTGCCGTTACCAAGGCAACTCGCCATTACCGAGGCAACCCGCCGTTGCCGAGGCAACCCGCCATTACAGAGAGTCCGCCATTACAGAGAGTCCGCCATTACAGAGGTGAACCGCCACTGCCGAGGCAGTTCTAACTACACCCATATAAACAGGACTGCAAGGAAGTTCACACGGCAGCTGGGCGGAGCCCACAGCAGCCCAGCAAAGCCTAGGCAGG
>CAUYLG010018853.1:0-26322 GCA_963573385.1 Cacajao melanocephalus
TATAATTGGAAGTAAATCACTCCTCAGCAATTGCATAGCATTTCACAGGTTTAAATAAAAATATTGGTTGGCTGCTTGTTTGTTATTTTCATCTCTTATTCCTTCCTGTCTCCATTGTTAAGCACAATTATTGGCATAAAAGAGGTTTTTAATACCCATTTTTAGACTGCATTCTAGCCTGGGTAATAGAACAAGAATCCCGTTCTCTCTCTCTCTTTCTCTTCCTCTTTCTTTCTCTCTTACATTCTTTTTTTTCTTTCTTTCACTCTTTCTTTCCTCTCTTTTTCTTTCTTTCAAAAAAAAAAAAAAAGAAACAGCCTATGAAATAATGCAAACTTGCAGAACAATTTTTTTTAAAAGAACATAGCCTAAAGAAAAAAAAAAAGAAATGGAATGCTTGGTAAGCATTGAAATGAAGACCAAAGAGCAAAATAATTGATTTCACAAAGAGGAAGCACTATTTATACAGAAAGGCCTTAAATGTAAATCATTAATCTTATAGAAGTGATTCGTTTTCATGCTAGTAATAGCTGCATTAGTGGTTTCAAACAGTACTGCAGCTGCTTGGTAAGGCTACAAGTGTCACTGAGAAGTTGCAAAAATTTCTAGTAATGATACAAGAGTTAATTGAAGAAGGCTACAGATTGGATTAAATTTTCCATTTTGTTAAAACAGGCGTCTATTTTAAAGGCATACCTCAAAAGACCTCTATTTCAAATTCAAAAAAATATGCCTCAGAAATTAAGAATAAAAGAATTCTTACTGAGATTTTTAGTGCACTAACTCTTAACCCAGGTCAATCTTCCATATCTGCTATTACAAGATTCCTCCTTCTCTCTGAAAACCCAACTTCCACTATTTGACAATAACTTGTAAGATATAATTCTTATGATACCCACTTAAACAAGAGAACGTCAAGTCTATTTCAAGGTGGACTGCCATACTGATTGCATATATATTTATTGTATTTATTTTTAACATTTAACAAGTGTGAAACTTTGCTGCTATTTTTATAAGGTTGTTAATTTTTTTAAAGTGTTGCTTTAAGATTTTGAATTGTTTTGCCACAATACCATTCCCATATAAGCCTTGTGTTTTTTACTATGTTGTTTTGCACAGCTTGGTTATTTTTATGAAATACATATATCATCTTATAGAAGAACTGAATATACTCCCTTCCTTTACTATGTTCCTATCAGCTCCAACTCCCAATAAAGGAAGGGAGATGACAGATTGGATCCATAGTTACTGTTCTTGAAAAAAATATCTGCATTCCCCATAATTCCAGGAACTACTGCTATGAATCTTAAAGAAGAAGAAAAGGAATGCTTTGAAACAACAGTCTAAAATGCCTTAGAATTATAATAAAACAAATTATAATCAAACAATGGTCTAGGAATACCCTTAACCCCAACCTCAAAAAGTGAATGCTACACAGAGCTTTAAATAAAGTTAGGAAGCAAAAACTTGAGTATTTGGTACATGGTTTATGAAATTAAAAGTCAATATTATTACATTTGATGTTTGACATCTGAGATATCTTAAAATATGGTACTTTCTTCCATAAACCTTGCATTTTTATTGTATTATTTTGCATACCATGGTTACCTTTTAGAAATACATAAGTCACCGTATAACAGAATTGACTGGATGGGGCAAGTAGGTGTCTGGTAGTCAGATATTTAACAAGGACACTGCGGAATGAGACAGCAACAGAGAGTCTTGATAAGCTTCCTATATACTGGGTGGCATAGAAGGAGGTACATATACTCAAGTCTGTGTGCAGACTCAGTTCAGACTAAAAAATGGCTTTAATGATCTAAGTGCCTCTGTTTGAACATGATATCTTGTTTAAATATAGAGAAGACACGAGAAGGGATAGCAGAAAGTAAAGGCATTACTCAACTGATGAACAGGACCAGTGACAAAGTGTTGAAGCCAGAATGACTTAAGGTGTTAGAGCACAACTTATTAACAGTAAGTTTTCCAATTAAGCTATGCTGACTCAGGGCAATCCTCTATGAAGCTAGGCTTTAAAAAAAAAGATTGAGTAGTGACACCAGTGGACATATGTTGCAGGGGAGATGAACCCTACAGAATGAATCCAGGTGAGTCACTGAAACGCACAAAAAGAAAGCAATAACAACTTTCAAGAGAAAGAATCAGAAGCCTAAGATGCTATAATATGTTATATCAAATGTCCGGTTTTTAAATAAAAAAATTACAAGAAGTGCAAAGAAACAGAAAAGAGTGATCCATACTGCGGGGCAGGTGGCGGGGGCGGGGGGGGTGGAAGCCAATCAATGGAAACTGAAATTGTTTCTGAGGGGGCCCAAATACTGAACTTACAAAGAATGACTTCAAAGCAGCTATGATAAATGTGCTGAAAGACCTAAAAGAAAACATTTTAAAAATTAAAGTATAACAATGGCAACAAATAGAGAATCTCAATAAAGGGAAGAATTTTTTTCATAACAAAGAACCAAATGGAAATGTTAGCATTGAAAAGTTCAGAAAATTAAGTGAAAAATTCAGACAGTAGTCTAAACAGCAGAAGGGAAACAGCAGAAGAATCAGTGAACATAAAAACAGATCAGTAGAGACTATTTAAAGAGTAGAAAGAAAAAAGAATGATTAAAAAAACTAAGTCTCAGAGACCTGTGGGAGACAAAGCATATCTAGATACATGAAATGGGCATCCCAGAAGGAGAGGAGAGAGAAAAAGGATCAGAAAAATATTTGGAAAAGTTATAGTCAAAAACATCCCTAATTTTGATTAGAAAAACATTAATCAGCACATCTAAGAAGCTCAACAAATTGTAAGTAAGATAAACATAAAGAGATCCATACATAGATAAATCCTGGTCAAACTAACTAAAGCCAAGACAAAGAGAAACTCTCCAAAGGAGCAAAGGAAATGACTCTTCACACACAGAGAACAGTAGTATATTTAACAACTGACATCTCATGAGAAACAATGAAGTCAAAAGGCAGTGGAATGACATATTCAAAGTGCTGGAAAAAAAACAAAACAAAACACTGTCAACTAAGAATTTAATATCCAGCAAAACTAACCTTCAAAAATGAAGGCATGGGCCGGGCGTGGTGGCTCACGCCTATAATCCCAGCATTTTGGGAGGCCGAGGCAGGTGGATCACGAGGTCAAGAGATTGAGACTATCCTGGTCAACATGGTTAAACCCCGTCTCTACTAAAAATACAAAAAAATTAGCTGGGCATGGTGGCACACGCCTGTAATCCCAGCTACTCGAGAGGCTGAGGCAAGAGAATTGCTTGAACCCAGGAGGCAGAGGTTGTGGTGAGCCGAGATCATGCCATTGCACTCCAGCCTGGGTAACAAAAGCAAAACTGCATCTCAAAAAAAACCCCAAAAAAACAAAAAAAAAAAAAACAAAAATGAAGGCATGAAGGCAAAATAGACATTTACATATTTAAAAGAAAAAAAAACCAATGACAGAAAGACTGAAAGAGTAGCTGCTGGTAGCGCTGCCTTTATAAGAAACGCTAAAGAAAATCTTTTAGGCTAGAAAGAAATTATATCAGTTACTTGAATCTATAGAAACAATGAACACCAGAAAAGATCATCTTCTAGGATCTTTTTTGTATTCTTAATTACCTTAAAAGACAATTACATAAAATCATTAAGTATAAAACAGTATTACTAGAATTAATACAGAGAAATATGGCTAAGTGCAGTGGCTCATGCCTGCAATCCCAGAACTTTGGGAGGTTGAGGCGGGTGCATCAGTAGAGCCCAGGAGTTCAAGACCAGCCTGGGCAACATGGCAACATGGCAAAAACCCAAAACAAAATTTAACTAGGTGGCGGTACATGCCTGTAGTCCCAGCTACTTAGAGGTTGAGATAGGAGAATCACCTGACCCTGGGAAGTTGAGGCTGTGATTGCAATACTGCACTCCAGACTGGGTGACAGAGCAAGATCCTATCTCAAAAAATAAAACAAGAAATAAAATAAATAATAAATAAAAATAAAATAAAACAAAACATAAAAATATTATCTGTATGAAAATAACAGCACAGCAAATAGAGGAGTAAATGTCACATTGGAACAAAGTTTATATTTTATTGGAATACTGTTGTTATTCACCTTAATAAGACTGTAGTAGGTTAAGAAGCATATTGCAATCCCTAAAGCAAAGATTTTTAGAAGCACCAAAAAACAGTCAGGGAATATAAATGTTACACAAAATGTGTACATACACACACACATGCACAAACACAAGGAAAGAGTACAAGAGTAAGACGTCCATGGGCATATAGCAAATAAAACAGCAAAGTGGAGGACATAAATCCAACCATATCACAATTACATTAAGTGCAACTAAATAAGTCATTCAACCAAAAGACAAAGATTGTCAAACTAGATAAAATAAAAAGGTCCAAATGTATGTGGTCCATAATATATTTCAGATACACACATAATAGCTTGAAAGTAAAAGGATGGAAAAAGATGTATCATTCAAATAGTAAATACAAGTGAAATGGAGTAGCTATACCAATACCAAACTTTAAGCTAGAGACATTACTATATATGATGAAGGTCATTTCATAATGATAAAATGGTAACTTAATAAGAAAGACATAATAATTATAAATTATATAAGCCTAACAACTGAGTCCCAAGGTACATGAAACAAATATTGACAACACTGAAAAAGAAATAGGCAATTTTATAATAACAAACATAAGACTTCAATATACCATTTTCAATACCTGTGGGAATAACTAAACAAAAAATCAGTAAAGATATAAAATATTTGAACAATACTATTAATTAACTTAACTGATATCTATAGAATGCTCTATCCAACAATAGCAGAATATACATTATTTTTAATAACATAAAATGTTCTTTTAAAAATTTAATATATTTTTTAAATTAACAAATTTGTTAAAAATTAACAAATTTAAAAGAATTGAAATCACAGAAAACATATTCTCCAATCATTATATATTTAAATCAGAAATCAACAACAACATTTTGGAAAATCCCCAAATATTTAAAAATTAATATACATTTAAATAAATCATTGGTTAAAAAGGAAGTCAAAGAGGAAGAAAATATTTTCACTAAATGAAAATAAAAACAATGACTACCAAAATTAATATTTAGTGCAGCCAAAGTAGCACTTAGGAGATTTATAGCTTTAAACACCTATATCAGAAAAGAAAAAAGGACTCAAGTCAATAACATAAGCTTCCAAATTAAGAAGCTAGAAAAAGAAGAACAAAGTGAAACCAAAGCAAGCAAGAGAGAAAATAAAAATTATTACAGAAAATAGAAACAAAATTGGAAGAAAATCAATGAAATCCAAAGTTAGTTTTTGAAAAGATTAACACAAATCTTTAGTTACACTTATTAATAAAACAAAATATGGATTCCAAAATCAGGAATTAAAGAAGAGACCGTAAAGTCAGACTGCTGACCTTACAGAAATTAAAAGAAAAACTATGAAAAATATATGGCAACAGATCAGGCAACTTAGATGAAATAGATTACTAATAGAAGACAAATTACTGACATTAACTGAATAAAATATAGAAAATTTGAATAGACTCGTAAGTAGTCAAAATGTTAAGATGGCACACATGATCTTCATCTTTGGTACTACTAAACATAATTACATTGCATCACATGGCAAAAAAAGATCATTTAGATGAGCCTAATCTAATCACGCTAGCCCTTAAAAGTTTCCTAAAAGTGGTGGCAGAAGGCAAAGTCAATGAGATTTGAAGCATAAGAAGGATATGACACGCTGTTGCTGGCTTGATGGTGGGGGCCAGGTGTGGAGAAATGCGTGCAGCCTCTAATAAGATGAGAGTGGTTCTCACATGGAAGATAGCAAGGAAAAGCAGACCTCAGCCCTACACTGCAAGGAACTAAATTTTGCCAAAACCTGAATGAGTTTGGAAGCAGATTCTTCCCTAGAGTGCCCAAATAAGAGCCCAGTCTAACAGACACCTACATTTTAGGTCTGTAGTACCCCCAGCAGAGAACCCAGTCAAGCTCAACCAGACTTCTGACCTACAGAACTAGGTAATAGACAATATATGAAAAAGCTGCTATTTTTTAAATAATCTGTTACACATAAAAACTAATAGAACCTCAAACAAAAAACTGAATTGGTAATGAAAAAAAATGTTTCCACAAAGAAAAATTCATGCCCAGATGTCTTCACTCGTTAATTCTATCAAATATTTAAAGAATCAACAATAAAAATCATTCACAAACTTGCAGAAAATACAGGAGGAAATACTGTTAAACACATTCTATGAGACGTATTACCATAATACCAAAACTACACAAAGATCTTACAGAAAAACAGGGACCAATACTCTTAGGAATGTAGACCTAACAGCTATCAACAAAATATTAGCAAATGAAATCCTATATAAGATAAAAAGACTTATATATAATGATCAAGTGAGGATTATTCTAGAAATGTAACGCTGATTTATCATCAAACAACCAATTCATGTAATGTATTAGCAGAATGGAGAACAAAACCCTAAAACCAAAAGGTCATCTCCCTGAAACAGAAAAGGCATCTAACAAAATTCAACACCTACTCATGATAAAGACTCTCAAAAAACTAGGAAGAAAGAGAACTTTCTCAACTATAAGATAATCTATAAAAAACCTGAAGCTGTGTGTTCCATTTAATGTACTTAATGGTGAAATGGTGAAAGACAATGCTTTTCCTCCAAGATCAGAAACAAAACACACATGTGTATTCTTACATCTTCTGGTGAACACTGTGCTGAAAGTTCTATTCAGTGCAATAAGGCAAGAAAAAAAGATATACATTATGAAAAGAAAGTAAAACATTTTATTCACAGATGCCATAATTCTTTATGTAGAAAACCCTAAGAAATCTACAAACAAAAAAAGTTCAGCAAGGTCACAAACTACAAGATCAATCACACAAACATCGATTATATTTTTATATACTATTTAATTTTACACAAACATCCATTATATTTTAATATACTAATTATAAATAATTTTTAAAAATTAAGAAAACAATTACATTCATAATAGCATCAAAATGAATACAATTTATAGAAGTAAAGTTAACTAAAGAAGTATAAAACTTCTGATATAGGAGTTAAAAAGAAATCATTTAGGCAGATAGTGAGGGTAAGAAAGTCCTCGGTAAGGTCTCCTTTTTTATAAAAAGTAGCCCCCAAGTCATTTCTCTCCAAACAAAGAGCGGCCTGAAAAATCAGTCTGCAAGCATAGATAAGCAAGCATACATAAATAAGATAAGGTTGCATACATTAATGCCAGCAGCTGTGTCATTAGAAAAAGGCTACCTGTAGGCCAGGCATATTTGACAAGGGAGCTCCATCTTCCCTTTTCTTTGTCAACCATGTGTACAGTAAGAAGCAGACAACATGGTGCTGGCCAGGTAGAAAACGTATTTGCATACTAAAAAGATTAAATCTAATAAATCTTATTAAATCTAATAAAATGATGCAAATGGAAAGAAACCAAATGTATATGATTACACACTGTATGTAACATTTATACAGAATGTCCCAAAAAAGCAAATTCATAGATGCTGAAAGCATATTGACTATTGCCCATCCCTGAGGGTAGGAAGAGGGAGGGATGACTACAAATGGGCATGAGGAATCCTTTTGGGTGGTCAAAATATTGTTAAAATGATCAGCTTCCTCCCATGCTATGCTAACATCACATCTGGTCCAACTAATCCCTCAGGCCCTGTGTATATCAGACAATGCCTCCAGAAGCTTGTCCATAAAACCCTTTGCACTTGACCATGAAACCAGAAGACCCACTCAGGTGCCCCACTCTCTCTGCTGGAGAAAGACCTGTTCTCTTTTCTCTTTCTTTTGCCTGTTAAACCTCTGCTCTTAAACTCACTTCTTGTGTGTTCACTTTCTTGATTACCTTGGTGTGGGACAACGAACCTCGGGTATTTACCCCAGACAATGATGCTGCTTCATTTCTGCACTGAAAATCACAAAACATTGCTGAGAGAAATTTTAAAAGATCTAAATAAATAGAAGAATTAAATTGAATAATTTAATTTTAGTGATGGCAACTCTCTCCCAATTGATTTAACATTCTAGGCAAGCTTTCTGAAATTCTAGCAGACTTTTTTGAAGAAATTGAGAAGCCAAGTCTGAACTTTATATGGCAGTGTCAAGGACCCAGAATAGCCAAAACAATTTAGAGAAAGAATAGCAAAATAAGAGAAGTCACACTTTTTGATTTTGAAATTTATAGAGATAAATACCCATAATAAACTGGTAATTTGACAAAATTGACAAGGTAATTCAATGGGGGAAAGGATAATCTTTGCAACATTGTACTAATATAAATAGATATCTATATGCAAAAAACCCTGAGACTCTTACCTCACACCATACACAAAAATTAACTCAAAATAGATCAAAATCTAAATGTAAGAAAGAGGTGAAACTACTTAAATTCTATTAAACTTCTAGAACAAAACACAGAAGAAAATCTTTGTGATATTGAGCTAAGTAAATATTTTTCAACTATGACATCAAAAGTACAATAGAAGACAATATTGATAAATTTTTCATCTAAATGAACATCTGTGCTTTGAAAGATTCCACTAAAAAATAAAAATATAAGCTATGGACTATGAGAAAATATTTGCAAATCATTTTTCTGTAAAGGACTTGTATTCAGAAAATATAAAGAGCTTTCATGGCTCAATAAGAAGACAACCTAATTTTAAAATGGGTCAAAAATAGACAAAAGATACAGACATTTCACCAAAGAAGATGTACAAATGGATAATTACCACATGAAAAGATGCTCATCATGATTTTGCATGTTAACCAAAGTGGTTAGAACCAATCACTTCACACTCAGTATAATGGTGAGAACAAAACTATAAAGCCAATGACAATTTGGAGAAACTGGGATTCACATGCAGTGCTGGAGGAAATGTAAAATTGTATGGCCAAACAGTTTGGCATTTTTTTCAAAAGTTAAACGTAAGCCTATCATACTACTCAGAAAATTCACTTCTAGGTATCTAATCAAGAGAAATGAAAACATATGTCTACATAAACATTTGTACAAATGGTCACAGCATCATTATTTACAACAGTTAAAAACTGGAAATAATCCAAATTTCTATTAACTGGTGAAAGAGTAAACAAAATGTCGCTTATCTATAAAATGGAATACTATTCAGCAATAAAAAACAAATTACTAATACATGCTACAATGTGAATAAATCTAATAAAATGATGCAGATAGAAAGAAACCAAATGTATATGATTATACACTGTATGTGACATTTATACAGAATGTCCCAAAAAGGCAAATTCATAGATGCTGAAAGCATATTGGCTGAGGGTAGCAAGAGGGAGGGATGACTATAAATGGGCATGAAGAATCCTTTTGGGTGGTCAAAATGTTATGAAACTGGATTATGGTGATTGTTAGATGACTCTATAAAGTTACCAAATTCATTGAATTTACACTTAAAATGGGTGAATTTTAAAAGAAATTTGTTTTAAAAATACAACATTTTGCCAGGTGCAGCGGCTCATGCTTGTAATCCCAGCAGTTTGGGAGGCCGAGGTGCTAGAGGATTGCTTGAAACCAGAAATTTGAGGTGGGAATGAGCTATGATCGTGCTGCTGCACTCTGGCCTGGGTGAGAAAGCAAGACCCTGTCTTTAAAACAAATAAACACACAAAAACACAACCTTTTTCTTTTTTTCGAGACAGAGTTTCGCTCTTGTTGCCCAGGCTGGAGTGCAATGGTGCGACCTCGGATCACTGCAACCTCCGCCTCCTGGATTCAAGTGATTCTTCTGCCTCAACCTCCTGAGTAGGTGGGATTACAAGTGCCCACCACCACATCCACCTAATTTTTGTATTTTTAGTAGAGACGGGGTTTCACCATGTTGGCCAGGCTGGTCTCGAACACCTGACCTCAGATGATCTACCACCTCAACCTCTCAAAGTACTGGTATTACAGGCATGAGCCACCGCACCCAACCAATGACAACCTTCTTTCATATATTTACTAATATTTATTGGATATTGACCATATATAAAGTATGTTCTAGGTATCGTGGAATCATCAGTGAATACAAAGAGTCTGCTCTAATAAAAACCCATATTCTAATGGAAAGAGATAAACAAAAAACTAAATTACGAGGTCAATGGTAAGCAGTATAAAGACAATAAAAACATAGCTGTTTCAGGAAGGGTAATTGGGGTGAATTATAATAACTAAATGAACCTTGTGGCCTCTGGTACTTGTCTTAGGATTTCTGCCATTCTTACAAGATCCCACTTACTAAGATATGTAACCTGTCATTAATGTGAGACAACTTTATCTAATTTCAGATGGGCCTTTCAGAGTCAATTAGCTGAAAAGTCATTTGATTTCAGGAGAAATTTTTTATACAAATCCCTATATAATACTTATGGCAATATATAACCAAAGAACAATACAGTTTGTAGAAAACAGGTAAAAATAAAGTTAACTAAAAACAGAAAATACAAGCACTTTAAATACTGGGCCAGATGTTACTTTCTTTACTGCTAAAAGTGAGTGATGATGGAAATTCAGAAAGTTACTACAAGAATATTTATAATATATGGTTTCTTAGGGTCTGTATATCATTGTGAGGTATAACTTCTCCGCATATTTTGGCTGATATCATAATTAGGATGATCAAGCTATTTTATTATTTGCAACAGCTTGAAGAGCACAAAAAATAAATTAGTTCTTTAATCTAGAATAAATGTGAACCAGAAAATGGGAGGCCCTGTTCATAGAAAACTGTCCTAAAATATGACTTCAGGGGTGTGTGTGCATGTAAACAACATAAAGCTGAACTTGCATGGCACTTTCATGTGGAAAGAGAGGGTGGCCTTGTGGCCATTTAAACTAGGAGGATAGCCCAGGCAATGACTCCCAATAAAAAGAGCAGGTGGCCGTGAGCATGGACCAGGCTTATTGGCAACAGTCTTCATGTTTCTGCATGTATCAACAAGAACTAATCAACTCAAATTGTAGGAATAGTTGTACATGCCAACAAGTCATCATCTGTTTAACACGGACCATCTGTCCAAACGAGTTGTATGTAAAAGGCTTCTACAATCAGTCTCACCTAGGAAGACTGGCACAACTTCAATAAAGACAGAGATCATTCAGGATCTATATCAGGCTTAACAGCTAAGTCCTAATGATATAGTGATTTAAATGATACGTTAGTCCAGTCTGTTTTTGATTACTCTATGAACAAAAACTTTCTCTTACAAAGAGAAGGTCAGGACAAACTGCTGCTTTCCTATAAGTCTCTGAATGTGGATGTAACAGTGTTACCTTTCAATGCTCCAGCAACAACTCAAACTAAGCATGGTTTCTTTCACAGAGCAGTTTTCTGAGCAAAGATGCAAGGCAGCACCAAGAATACCTGTAATCAAGTCCTTATATAACAAGGTGACCCTTTTTTGGCCATTATGGGGACAACAGAAGTAGCCATTCAGATAATACCTTCCTACTGTTCTTAAATCTAAATCTGACTCTAAACGTAGAATGATCTTCTCTGAAGGCATACTTTGAGTCAAAGGCAGGAGAGAAAGCGTAGGTGGCATGGAGAAGTAGCAAGGAATGGTAGAGAATAGGGAGGAGTAGATGAAAGAAAGAAGCAGCAAGAAAAAAAGGCCGACATTTAAATTAGAAAAAGTTGCATTGATAAAATGTCTCTCTTTAGTACATTTCAAACTGGTTTTTAAAAACCCTTTTGGCTGGGCGCGGTGGCTCCTGCCTGTAATCCCAGCACTTTGGGAGGCCTAGGTGGGCAGATCACGAGGTCAGGAGATTGAGACCATCCTAGCTAACACGGTGAAACCCCATCTCTACTAAAAATACAAAAAATTACCCAGGTGTGGTGGCCTGCACCTGCAGTCCCAGCTACTTGGGAGGCTGAGTCAGGAGAATTGCTTGAACCCAGGAGGTGGAGGTTGCAGTGAGCCAAGATTGCGTCACTGCACTCCATCCTGGGCGACAGAGCAAGACTCTGTCTCAAAATAATAATAATAATCCTTTTAAGCTTAAAGGACTCATTTTTGTGTGTGTGCTGGAAACAGTGTATTTGATTATCTTACACCAAACCAAAATTAGTTTAAATCTTATCAACACAGATCAATCTCAGAAAAAAATCACATCACACAAGAATGTATAAAATTATAATATGGGAAGAGACTCATGGACATGAAGTTGAATTGTACTTATTTTCTATCTTGGAGACTCTTATTTACCAGTGTTGTGTTATTTAAGCACACTGGTCATTTCTTTTGATAGAAAATACTTCTAATCCTATTTGCCCCAAGGACATAATTTTGGGAAACACATTCATAAAACTGCCTGTGAAAGGACTCACCAGCAGTTTGAGTAACAGATGATATTTCCATGACACTAGCACAGAGGTTCTCAAACTTTTGTGTTCATGAAACTCACCTGGAAGGTTTGCTACAACACACATATTTGGGTTCCACCTGTAGACTTTCTAATTTAGTAAGTATGGAGTAGGGCCTGAGGATTTGCATTTTTTAAATTGTCCAGGTGACGCTGATGCTGCTGGCCTGGGGAACACATTTTGAGAACCACTGCACTAGCAGACACCTTCTGGCATCATGGATGGATTCCACCTGGCTATGGGAAGTAAGCATTCACTTCAGATGTTTTCAATTCCTCACCTGATACAATGAGGTGCACACAATTTTCTTTTCTGCTCTGGCCTCCTCCCCTGTGATTGGTCTA
Organism: Cacajao melanocephalus; assembly: GCA_963573385.1. Classification (NCBI taxonomy): domain Eukaryota; kingdom Metazoa; phylum Chordata; class Mammalia; order Primates; family Pitheciidae; genus Cacajao; species Cacajao melanocephalus. The sequence goes on from CAUYLG010018853.1 coordinate 12,837, forward strand.
TATCTACATATCTATCACCAATTATCCTTTTGAGAATATTGGAACAAATAATTCTTTCCCATTAAAGTAAATACCCTCTGTCTACAAATTACCTTTTCCTTAAGGGTCTCTTACATGGTGATCTATAAGTAACTAATAAAAGAAAATCACATGAAGTCCTTTCTAATTCTTAGGCTTTCCTTTCTATTCACATTTTGTATCCATTACTTTTCAATGTACCCTTTAGTCCTGCAGAGTACCAGATGTTACCTCATATTGCTCTTTTGTTTCACAATGTTGATTGAATGTTTTACTTCCCAGTTAATCTGAATTAGCTTTTATTTCAATACCAAATGTATTCATGACAGGACTACAAATAAACCATTGGGATGCAAAGCATTTTTAACCTGTTAGTAACTATATTTCATATTTATTATTTAAGAGTATTAATAGATTTTTACAAAGCACTGTACCATAAAGAAAGCAAATGAGGTATATCTGATGAAAGCACCTTCTACTGGGTGAACTCAAGGTTATTTGTATTAAGAGTTAACTCTAATTCAAATAAGGAAATATTAATAAAGCTAAAAGACTTGCCCAAAGGAACTTAACCTACAGTAAAACCACGAAGTTTGATTCCCAGCCTGAAAGCCAAGATTTCAGAAAATAAATGTTTCTGTGTTCTTATTCAAGTCTTTATTCCCTTTTATTATTTTAGGCTCTCAAAATAAATACTTTAAAGATTCCTATTATATATCAGTTTGGGCTTTCTTTAATTATAAGTTACAATAAATATGACGAAAGTGTAGCTTCTCTTTACTTAGATTTTCGCATTTAAGTACTTTTTAGCCCAGGAGGTTATATACCTTTTTTTTTTAATATTAAACCTAATTTCTTTAAAACAGAAAAAACCATTTAATACTGTAATCCCTGTAAGTTTTATTACATGCACTTATTATGCCCATGATACACTTTCTCTCTCCATAAAGCCTTTATTTTCCTAAGAATACCACTAAATTTGTATGCTAGAATTCAACACATTTAAAAGATGGTTTCAGTGAGAATTTTTATTTTGGAGTAACAGGGAACACATAGAAAATTAGACAAAATATACAAAACAACTGGTTTCAGATATTGAAATGTTTTAGACATTGAAACCAGTTGTTTTATATATTCAGACATTTTATACATTCAGATATTCAATCAGTATAGGTATATGATCCCTGAAAGAAGGCAAACAAATAAGCTACGCCTTAAAATAGCAATACATTTTTGTTTAGATAAAGAGTCCAGCCTGTGGTTCAGTGAGAGAAATCCTAAGCAGAGCACAGAAGTCTTGCTGCAAAGTTCAGCGAGGTTGAGGTGGCCAGAAATTGCATGACAGAACCCTTCCAAAAGAGAGTGCTACACAGAAAAACAGTTGAGTAATCAGCACAGAAGCCCTCCTGAGTTTTGTTATATACCAAGACTGCACATATGTAGGGTGAAACTCCAATTGTTTAGCAAATTGTTGTTACCAGGAAGTTGTAAATGAAACACTTCCCATAAGTCACACAGTACAAGAAGTTCAAGTTTTGTCTAGTCAGAATGGTTGATCCCAGGATACTTAAGCTTACTGAGAAACCAGAAAGAGCTAAGCAGTTGTTAGAGAAAAGAATACCCTACAGACTAGCCCTAACAAAGCTTAAAAAGAAGTCTTAAAAATATCTGATTTACAAACAACTTAAATGCCTGTCAGAATAAATAATGTAAAGAAAGACAATAAAATCCAGATGATCATCAATGTAACATCCATGTTGATAAGTATCTAATAAAAACTTAAAATATATATAATGAAATTTGACTAGTGAGTCAACAGAAAAACACCTGGAGATGACAAAATGATAGAATTGGCACATAAGGATTCCAAAAGTCCTACTATAAATAGGCTCATCATAATTAAGAATTTAAAGGAAAACATGAATGTAATGATAAGAGAAATAAAAGATATTTAAAATAACCAAATGGTATTTAATAGATGAAAAGTAAAAATTTGACATTATAAACCGATGCAACATCAAGCACATCATTATTACATTGCTAAAAACTAGTGAAATAAAGATTGTAAGAGTAAGCAGGCTTAAAAAGACATTGCATACAAAGGAACAAAATAAGAATGACTGCAGAATACCATTTATTTAAAAAATATGCAAGCCAGAAAAAATGATACAATATTATAAAAGTGATGAATAGAAGCAAAAAAACCAAATTGCTAAGTCAGAAAAATTTCCTTTAAAAATTGAAAGTGAAATAGATACACAAGATGAAAAAAATTATTCCATAAGAACTGTGTCATCATAAACAAACATCTATCTCCAGGTATAAATAAAATGATACTAGATAAAAACTTGGATCTAAAAAAATGAATGTAAACTGCTAGAAATGGAATTACAACAATATTTTTCATATCTATTTAAAATATGATTGTTTAATGCAATAATAATAAAATTGTGTATATAACACATGTAAAAGTAAATATATAACAATAATAACAGAACAAATGGAAGTGGGAAATGGAAGCATTCTTTTATGCAGTTATATATTAGACATTACATATGATATGGTAAATATTACTTGAAAGTAGACTTCTTGTTTTTGAAACAGGGTCTTGCTCTGTTGACCTGGCTGGAGTATAGTGGCACAATCACAGATCACTGTAGCTTTGACCTCTTGGGCTCCAGCAGTTCTCCTGTCTCAGCCTTCTCAGTTGCTGGGATTATAGGATTATGCTACCATACTCCTAATTTTTTTTTTTTTTTTTTTTTGTAGAGATGGGGTTTCAGCATGTTGCCCAGGCTGGTCTGGAACTCCTGAGCACAAGTGATCCACCCACCTCAGCCTTCCAAAGTGCTGGGACTACAGATGTGAGCCACCACACTCAGCCTAAAAATAGACTTCTAAAGGTTTATATTGCAAACCTGGAAAACCACTAAAAAATAAAACAAAGATAATGAATACAGAAGAGAACAAACACTAAAACTACACAATTATTTAAAAGCAGGTTAAAAAACCCTAAAGAATATAAAACTGAGAAATCAGTGAAAAATAAAAAATAAATTAAAAAGTGGTAGAACTAGACTCCCCCAAGGTTGAAAAAACCCAAAAAATATGAAACTGAAAAACCAGTGAAAAATAGAAAATAAATTAAAAGGTGGGTAGAACTAGATTATACCAAATTGATAATTACATCAAGGGTAAAGGAGCCAAATACTCCAATATAAGTCCAGAGACTGTCAGGCTAGATTATAAATCAAAACCAAACTATGCACAATTTATGAGAGCCCTACTGTAACTATTAAAGACAAAGGTAGAGTAAAAGTAGAAAGATTGAAAAGGATATATACCACAAATACTAATTATAAAAAAGCTAAAGTGGCTAGCTATATTAATAACATATTGGGTATATTTCAGAAGAAGCAATAATAACAGGGATAAAGAGGCATGTTTCAAAGTGATAAGAAGTTAACACATCAAGACTATATAACAATCCTAAATGTGAATGCATTTAATAGCTGAAATTCAAGATACATGGTGGAAAGATGGAAAGAAAAAAAAAACCCCACAATCATGGTTGGAAATTCTAAAGATCTCTCTTAGTAACTGATGGAAAAAGTATACTAAAAATCAGTAGGCATACAGAAGACCTGAACAACACTATAAAAATATCGTCCCTACTGATAAGCAGAACACTGTATTCAATAATTGCAGATTATATTATTTTTCATGCAGATGATTGATTTACCAAGATTGGCCATATCATAAGATATGATGAATAATTTCAAGTCTTAATAATTTTCAGACATTGAAATTGTGGAAAACACATTTTCTGACAACAAGGGAATTAAATTAGAAATACATTACAGAAAGCTGTCAGAGATTGGCAAATATCTGGAAATTAAGAATCTTATGACTATAAACTGTTCAAAAAGGAAATAACAAGAATACTTAGGAATATTTTGAAGTGAATCAAAATTAAAACAATAAAATGTAGCTAATGGAGTTCTCAGAGGGAAATTTATAGCTTTAAATATTTATATTAGAAAAGAAATTAAGTTTCAAGTCAATGATCTAAATTCTTACACTAGAAAGTTAGAGAAGAAATGCAAATTAAAACTGAAAAAAATATGAATGAAGGAAAAATAAACATAAGGGCAGAAATAAATGAAATAGAAAATAAACAACAGAGAAAATCTAATAAAAGATGTTTTGTTAAAAAAAAATCAGTGAAACTGATCCAGAAAAAAGATGTGAATAATAAAAATGAAAAAGGGGCAAATAGACACACATGCCATAGACATTAAGATAATAAAGGAATATTATGAATGCTAAATGATACTACATATAACATCTAAAATGAAATGGACACATTCCTTGAAAGACAGAAACTACCAAATTGACTGAAGACAAAATAGAAAATCTTAATACCCCATGTAAATTACAGAAATTGAAGTAGTAATTAAAAATATTCCCACATAAAAAAGTCCATTCCTGATGGTTTCAGTGGTAAATATCAATCATTTTAAAAAGAAAAAATCATGATCAACTAAGAATATGGAAAAAGCAGAAAACTGTTTCCAACAGATTTACCAAAGCCAGACTTTCCCTCATCCCAAACCAGACAAAATTATGGAAAGAAAACAAAATACAGAATAATATCCCTTATAAATATAGATGTCTGCACAGAGTACATACTCTAAAATTGATCACACACTCAGACATAAAACAATTCTCAAAAAACTTGAGACCAGTCTGGGCAGGATGGCAAACCTCTGTCTCTACAAAAAATGAGCCAAGCATGGTGGTGTGACCTGTGGTCCCAGACACTCAGGAGGCTGAGGTGGGAAGACAACTTGAGTCCAGGAGGTGAAAGTTGTAGTGAACTGAGATCATGCCACTGCACTCCAGCCAGGGCAACACAGTGAGACCTTGTCTTAATAATAATAATAATAGTAATAAGTACAATCAGAAATGACATAGACATTACCACCAACCCCAAACAACACTCTCAGAGACTATTACAAACACCACTATGCACACAAACTAGAAAACCCAGAAGAAATGGACAAATTACTGAAAATATACAACCTCTCAAGATTGAACCAGGAAGAAACTAAAACACTGAAAAAACCAATATTGAGTTTCAAAATTAACTCATTCGCAAAAAAACCTACCAAACAGAAAATGCCCTGGGCAAGATGGATCCACAGGTGAATTCTACCAGACATACAAAGAAGAGCTGGTACCAAGCCTACTGTAACTATTCCAAAAAATCAAGTAGGAGGGACTTTGATCCTAACTCATTCTATGAGGCTAATGTAATTCTGATACCAAAACCTGGCAGAGACGCAACAGCAAAAACCTTCAGAAAAATATCCCTGATTATGAATATAGTTGCAAAAATCTTCAACAAAACACTAGCAAACCAAATCTAGCAGCACCTCAAAAAGTGAATCCACCACAATCAAGTTGGCTTTATTACTGATACATATACAAGTCTGGTTCAACACATGCAAATCAATACATGTGATTCATCACATAAACGGAACTAAAACCAAAAACCACGTGATCATCTCATTAGACACAGAAAAGATTTTCAATAAAATTTATCACTTTGTCTTAAAAACCCTTAACTATGCATTGAAGAAACATACTTCAAAATAAAAAGAGCCATCTATGACAAACCCACAGCCAACATCATACTAAATGGGCAAAAGCTGGAAACATTACCCTTGCAAACCAGAACAAGACAAGGACATCCACTATTACCACTCCTATTCAACATAGTACTAGAAGCACTAGCCAGAGCAATCAGGCAAGAAAAAATATTAAAGGCATCTAAACAGGAAGAGAGCAGTCAAACTATCTCTCTTCACAGACTATATGTTTTTATATCTAGAAACTCCTAGTCTCTGCCCAAAAGCTCCTAGATATGATAAACAACTTCAACAAAGTTTCAGGATATGAATTCAATATAAAAAAATTAGTAGCATTTCTGTTCACCAACAACATCCAAGCTGAGAGCCAAATCAAGAATGCAATCCAATCACAAAAGCCATACACAAAAAATAAAACACCCTGGAATCAGCAAGTGAAAAGATCTCTACAAGAATGATGAAACACATGGATGGAGCTAGAGGTCATTATTCTAAATGAACCTAATGTAGGAACAGAAAACTAAATACCACATGTTATCACATATAACTGGGAGCTAACATTGAGAATGCATGGACACAAATAAAGGAATAACAGGCCAGGCACGGTGGCTCATGCCTGCAATTCCAGCACTCTAGGAGGCTGAGGTAGGAGGATTGCTTGACCCAAGAGTTTGTTCATTTGGGACCAGCCTGAACAACAGAGCAGGACTCCATCTCCACAAAAAATTAAAAAATTGGCAGGGCATGGTGGAATGTGTCTGTCCCAGGTACTGGAGGCTGAGGCAGGAGGATTGCTTGAACCCAGGAGGTCAAGGCAGCAGTAAGCCCTGTTCATGCAACTGTACTCCAGCCTGGGCATCAGACCAAGACTTTGTCTCACACACAAAAAAGAAGGGAATAGTAGAAATAAGGACTTACTTAAGGGTGAAGGACTGGAGGAGAGTGAAGATTGAAAAACTACCTATTGGGTACTATGCTTATTACCTGGCTGACAAAATAATCTGTACACCAAACCCCTGTTACACACAATTTACTCATGTAAGAAACATGCATATGTACCCCCCAGAACCTAAAATACAAGTTGGAAAAAAAATACATACATACATCCATCCATAAACACAGATGTTTAACTGTTGTAGGGGGAACATTGCAGAGATAATGAAGTAATCAGTTCCTTCTTGCCACTCCGCTGCCAAAGTGTCCATATACAATCCTTGTCAGCTGTATGGAAATTAAATCCAATGGTTGACAGGTCCTCCCAGATGTGAATAAATGAATCTTCTTTCAGAAATGTAATATTTAATAGCTTTGAGGTAGAACTAACAATGGAAAAACCTACAATCAAGCTTACTGTAATCTTACGCAGTAAAATGACAGTAAAACTCCAGTACAGATTCTAACTAGCACCTGTATGAAAAAATATGACAGTCTTCTACATTTGCAATACAGAAGAAGAGGCTGAGCAACATAGCAAAATCTTGTCTCTACTAGAATTAAAAAAATTAACTGGGCATAGTGGCACGTGCCTGCAGTCCCAGCTACTTGGCGGACTAAAGTGGAAGGACTGCTTGATTCCCATAAGTCAAGGCTGTTATGAGTCCTGCTGATGTCACAGCACTCCAGCCTGGACAACAGAGCAAGACCCTGTCTCTAAAAATAAATACATAAAAATAAAATAAAATAAAATACAGAAGAAGTCCAGGTGTGGTGGCTCATGACTGTAATCCCAGCACTTTGGGAGACCAAGGCACGAGGATCACATGATCCCAGAAAGTTGAGGCTAAGGTGAGCCATGATTGTGCCCCTGCACGCCAGCCTGGGCAACAGACTGAGACTTTGTCTCTAAAACATAATAAGAAAAAAAAATAGAGAAGAGGAGAGATTGTTTATAAGATATTAGCAGTAGTATTCAATGCCTATAGAGTTTACTTATTTACTATAAGACTTGTATAGCAATATACTTAAATTATTTTCCTGATGGATTAAGGAAATTCTATCCTAAAGCCAACAGAATGTGTGATGGCTTAAATTTTCATAAATATTTTTTCATCTTAATATGATTCTCATCTGTCCATATAACAATTTCTTAACAATTTAATGAGAACAAAGCTGCAGTATGAGAATATCTCTATTTCTTATTTTCAGATTAAAAATAAGAAATTGCAGCTGCTATGGGAGTAAATTTGAGACTGCAGTAGGTCTCTAGATTCCTTATATAGCCATGTAAAATACAATGTATCAAGCAAAAGTAATTATAAAGTATTTTTTTGAGTTTTTTATGGGAAGATATATGCAATTTAACATCCAAAAGTCTTCAGTTTCCAGGTCATATTATTAAATATCAGTCTCTGTGAGGGAACTTTGCTATCATAACAGTAACAGAACAATGCACCAGCCTGTTCAGTTTTCCAAAAGGATCATGTAGGTCTCCTAAAATTACAATACTATACTGAGACTTCAGATACCTTTCCTTTTAAAGACATAATTCTAAAATTTAAACTGGGAGTAGAATGGGTGATTGGGGTCTAAACCACGGCTCTAATCCTGGTGAGTTTTCTTATATGTGTTTTAAAACATAAAATCTGTATCTTCCTTACCTGGATCCTACTCATTTTTCATATATGCAGAAATTTAACCAGACATTCGATTAGATTAAAAGAGAAATGGACGATTTTTATATTCCTGAGTGTTAACAACAGGTCTGCCTTTCTTAAAATCCTCTCCTACTTTAATTTCAATGAGGCACATGCTAGGGTTCCTGCCAGGTCAAGTGCAAAGTAAATTTCTCATTAAAAAAAAAATCATTTAAGGAATATCCATGCAACTTTCAAGAAACTATTTTAAATACCAAAACAAATGCAAAGAAATCCTAATAAATAATTCATAGAAGCTGTGAAATGCCATCTTGAGAGTCAAAACTTGGTTGTTGTGCTAAGGGCATTTTTCCTCTTTAAAAAGAAAAGTTTCTCATACAATAGGTTTCATTACAGGAACATATTGATTGAAACTAGTTTCATTGCCACTAATGTTCTACTTAATTTTAAAGATAACATAATATTGAACAGAATAATGTGTTCTGTTAATAACATTTTATTGAAAAGAATAAACTGATTTATTGCATTTGTTTGTCCAAATAAGCACACAGATGATATGCTATAAATCTTCTTGAGTCTAAACAGAAGGCTGAGATGCAACTTGATAAAAATAAGAAGTTATCATAAAACATAATGAAAAATCCAATTTGAAAATTAAACAGTGCACTGCCCAGCTTCATGCATTGTTTAGGGTCTGAAGCTTGCAATGAAGATGAAAGAGCAGCTCTAGTATAGTTAAAATGGGTATTGTGAGTCTTCATTTGGAGAATCCTATACAAATAATTAAAATCTATTAGGGAAAGTCTGGTCATTTAGCTTCTCAGGCAATTCAATCTAATCTCCTTGAAGGTACACTTTTAAATGAAGTAGCTTATTTTTTATTTAAAAATACTTTAAAAGTTGAATTTTTATTTTTGGGGGTAAGAGGGGGCGGAAATTAACATAAGACTTGTGTTCACAGACTAAAGTACTTTTCCCTGAAGCTTTAGTTTTCAATGAGCTGACTCAACGTCACTCTATGTGCCTATGTGCAAACAGGAACATGGACATACGCAAACTATTTCTAGCAGATGATATCTGAAAGGATACCATCAGGCCATTCCTCTAAAAGGTGATCCATACACCTTCTGAAAAGCAATGTTTACATTTCACAGCCAAGAGATAGGATTATGTTCTATTACATATTTGCCACTGATTCTACATAAAATTGATCATTTAACTGTAGCTGATTTCCCTCACATAGAAAGCTGTTACAGATCTTACATACTATTTACAATGCTGAAAAATTCTTTTTTGTCTAAATTTATATACAGCATTCTCAACATTAGGAAATCTAACACGTGCTATAATCTTTCAAGTTAATTTTGCATGCAAAAAGTTATTTAACTATTTTTAAGAAATACTTATGTTTTGGCTGGGCGTGGTGGCTCATGCCTGTAATCCCAACACTTTGGGAGGCTGAGGCGGGTGGATCACCTGAGGTCAGGAGTTCAAGACCAGACTGGCCAAAATGGTGAAACCATGTCTCTACGAAAAATACACAAATTAGCTGGGCATGGTGGCGTGTGCCTGTAATCTCAGCTACTTGGGAGGATGAGGCAGGAGAATCACTTGAACCCGGAAGGCAGAGGTTGCTGTGAGCCCAGATCACGTCATTGCACTTCAGCCTGGGTGACAGGATAAGACTCCGTCTCCAAAAAAGAAGAAATACCCATGTTTCATCTGCTTGCTGTATCTAGCAACCTTAGTCACCCCACCCACCTGTGCAGAGATCTTTGCGCAGAAGGGCCCTCTGTTCCATGCTGAGGTAGATCTCCAGGCATTTGGAGCATCACTCACCTGGACCAGCAGACTGGTCCCCACCCCACACCCTTCCTGTGTGAAGATCCTGGTGCAGGAAGACCCTCTGTGCTTCATGCCCAGGCAGATCATCAGGCATTTGTTTCGCTCACTCATCTAGTTCAGCAGCCCGAGCCACCTTGAACATAGATCAAGGTGTCGTGAAACCCTCTACACTCCATGCCCAGGCAGATCTCCAGGCATTCAAAGAAACTGCTTGCCTGGTCCAGCAGTCTGAGACACCCCACACCTCCTATGCAGAGATCTTGGTGCACAGGGCCTTCTCTGTTCCATGCCCAGGTGGATGTCAAGACATCTGGAGCAAGTATTTGAATTAAGAGTATAGGCTGCTGCCAGGAGACAATCCAAGATGGCTGAGTAACAACAGCTCTGGAGTGCAGTTCCCAGTAAGAATGCAAAGGCCGCTGCAGGTGATCCCCAGACAAGCAGGGTCTGGAGTGGACCTCCAGCAGTCCTACAGCAGAGGGGCCTGACTGTTAGAAGGAAACTAAAAAAAGAAAGAAAGAACTTCATCATCAACAAAAAGGACATCCACTCAGAGACCCCATCTGAAAGTCACCGAATACAAAGACCGCAGGTAGATAAATCCACAAAGATGGGAAGAAATCAGTGCAAAAAGGATGAAAACACCCAAAACCAGAATGCCTCTCCTCCTCCAAGGGATCACAAGTCCTCACCAGCAAGGGATCAAGGCTGGATGGAGAATAAGTGTGATGAATTGACAGAAATAGGCTTCAGAAAGTGGGTAATAACAAACTTCTCTGAGCTAAAAGAACATGTTCTAACCAAATGCAAAGAAACTAAGAACCTTGAAAAAAAGTTTGACAAAATGCTAACAAGAATAAACAGCTTAGAGAAAAATATAAATTAATTGATGGAGCTGAATAACACAACACAAGAACTTTGTGAAGCATACACAGGTTTCAATAGCCGAATTGACCAAGCAGAAGAAAGGATATCAGAGACTGAAGATAAACTCAATGAAATAAAATGAGAAGGCAAGATTAGAGAAAAAAACAGTGAAAAGAAATGAACAAAGCCTCCAAGAAATATGGGATTACGTGAAAAGGCCTAATCTATGTTTGATAGGTGTACTTGAATGTGACAGAGAGAATGAATCCAAGCTGGAAAACACTCTTCAGGATATTATCCAGGAAAACTTCCCCAACCTAGCAAGGCAGCCAATATTCAGGTCCAGGAAATATAGACAACACCACAAAGATATTCCTCAAGAAGAGCAACCCCAAGGCACATAATTGTCAGATTCACCACGGTTGAAATGAAGGAAAAAATACTAAGGGCAGCCAGAGAGAAAGGTCGGGGTTCCCATAAAGGGAAGCCCATCAGACTCACAGCAGATCTCCCAGCAGAGACCCTACAAGCCAGAACAGAGTGGGGGCCAATATTCAACATCCTTAAAGAAAAGAACTTTCAACCTGGAATTTCATATCCAGCCAAACTAAACTTCATAAGTGAAGGAGAAATAAAATCCTTTATGAACAAGCAATTGCTCAGAGATTTCATCACCACCAAGCCTGCCTTACAAGAGCTCCTGAAAGAAGCACTAAACATAGAAAGGAACAACCAGTACCAGCCACTCCAAAAACCTACCAAATGGTAAAGAGCATCGACACAATGAAGAAACTGTGTCAACTAATGGGCAAAACAACCAGCGAACATCAAAATGGCAGGATCAAATTCACACATAACAATATTAACCTTAAATGTAAATGGGCTAAACGCCCCAATCAAAAGACAAAGACTGGCAAATTGGATAAAACATCAAAATCCATCAGTGTGCTGTATGCAGGAAACCCATCTCACATGCAAGGATAAACATAGGCTCAAAATAAAGGGATGGAGGAGAATCTACCAAGCAAATGGAGAGCAAAAAAACCCAGGAATTGCAATCCTAGTCTCTGATAAAATGGACTTTAAACCAACAAAGATCAAAAGAAACAAAAAAGGGCATTATGCAATGGTAAAAGATCAATGCAACAAGAAGATCTAACAATCGTAAATATATATGGACCCAATACAGGAGCACCGAGGTACATAAAGCAAGTTCTTAACGACCTACAAAGAGACTTAGACTCCCAGACAATAACAGTGGGAGACTTTAACACTCCACTGCCAATATTATACAGATCAACGAGACAGAAAATTAACAAGGATATCCAGGATTTGAACTCAGAGCTGGACCAAGCAAACCTAATAGACATTTACAGAACTCTCCACCCCAAATTCACAGAATATACATTCTTCTCAGCACCACATCACACCTACTCTAAAACTGACCACATAATTGGAAGTAAATCACTCCTCAGCAAATGTGAAAGAACGGAAATCATAACAAACAGTCTCTGAGACCACAGTGCAATCAAATTAGAACTCAGGATTAAGAAACTAACTCAGAACTACACAACTTCATAAAAAAGTAACAACTGGCTCTTGAATGTTGACTAGATAAACAATGAAATGAAGGCAGAAATAAAGATGCTTTTCGAAACCAACAAGAACAAAGACACAACGTACCAGAATCTCTGTGACACATTTAAAGCAGTGTCTAGAGGAAAATTTATAGAAATAAATGCCCACATAAGAACTAAGGAAAGTTCTAAAATCGACACCCTATCATCAAAATTGAAAGAGCTAGAGGAGCAAGATCAAAGAAACTCAAAAGCTAGCAAAAGACAAGAAATAACTGAGATCAGAGCAGAACTGAAGGAGATAGAGACACAAAAAACTCTTCAAAAAATTAATAAATCCAGGAGCTGATTTCTTGGAAAGATCAACAAAATAGACCACTACCCAGATTAATAAAAAAGAAAAGAGAGAAGAATCAAATAGATGCAATAAAAAAACAATAAAGGGGATATTGCCACCAATTCCACAGAAATACAAACCACCGTCAGAGATTACTACAAACAACGCTATGCACATAAACCAGTAAACATGGAAGAAATGGATAAATTCCTGGACACTTGCACCCTCCCAAGCCTAAACCAGGAAGAAGTCAAAACCCTGAAAAGACCAATAATAAGGGCTGAAGTTGAGGCAGCAAATTAATAGCCTACCAACTAAAAAAAGCTAGATGGGTTCACAGCCAAATTCTACCAGACATACAAAGAGGAGCTGGTACCACTCCTTCTGAAACTATTCCAAACAATCCAAAAAGAGGGAATCCTTCCCAAATCATTTTATGACACCAACATCATCCTGATACCAAAACACAGCAGAGACTCAACAAAAAAGAAAACTTCATGCCAATATCCATGATGAACCTAGATGCAAAAATCTTCAATAAAATACTGGCAAACCAATTGCAACAGCACATCAAGATCAAGTAGGCTTCATCCC